>CAUYON010000941.1:0-26788 GCA_963573935.1 Arctocebus calabarensis
ATTTCTTCCAGCTCCATAGTAGTTGGAGATTTTAATACTCCTTTAGCAGTGTTGGATAGATCCTCCAATAAGAAGCTAAGTAAAGAAATTTCAGATTTAAACTTAACCATTCAACATCTGGATTTAACAGACATCTACAGACTGTTTCATCCTAATAAAACTGAATACACATTCTTCTCATCAGCCCATGGAACATACTGCAAAATTGATCACATCTTAAGTCACAAATCTAATCTCAGCAAATTTAAAAGAATAGAAATTATTCCTTGCATCTTCTCCGACTACCATGGAATAAAAGTTGCGCTTAACAATAACAGAAATTTGCATACTCAAACAAAAACATGGAAGCTAAATAACCTTATGCTGAAAGACAGATGGGTCATTGATGAGATTAAGAAGGAAATCACTAAATTTTTGGACGAAAACGACAATGAAGACACAAATTATCAAAACCTCTGGGATACAGCAAAGGCAGTCCTAAGAGGGAAATTTATAGCACTGCAAGCCTTCCTCAAGAGAACAGAAAGAGAGGAAGTTAACAACTTAATGGGACATCTCAAACAACTGGAAAAGGAAGAATATTCTAACCCCAAACCCAGCAGGAGAAAAGAAATAATCAAATTCAGAGCAGAATTAAATGAAGGCTATCTCTAACAGTATGATGAAAATATTTCTCATTGTATATGAAGCACATTCTGCCCTGTGATTGCACCAATGTACCCAATTATGATTTAATAAAATTATTTTTAAAAAATGCCTCCTTCACATCAGTAAAGGGAAGAAAAGGGAAGAACAAGTAAAAAGCAATTATAGTACGTTTCAGACACTCTGTGAAGTTAAATGAGTAATGATAGATATTAATTATCTATCAATATGCATTATCCTAGTCACAGTGCTGGCCTCCTCAACCCCCAGGCCCAAGAAGGCAAAACTTGATAGTAAGTTCTAATTTAAAATAATATTATTTGCATTGTGTTCCCCATATGAATTTGGGTCTCTTTTCATTTGGAATTATTGATTTCTGGTGATTTGTGTGTCAACTCTAGTCCCAGAAACACATTGTTTAACAGTATTCCTTGGTAGTATATTTTATTTTCTGCAAGTACAAGTCATGTCTTATTATTATTCAAAATTTGACTCTTTTATCCTACATTTTTAGATATATTGTAGAATAATTTGTCAAGCTAAAAAAGGCCTTTTGAGATTTTTATTGCAATTGCTTTATGTGTAGAAGTTAATTTATCAGCCAAAGTATTTCTTTCCATCCAATAGAATTTTCTATCCCCCCACTCCCCACTCCAAAGTGGACTATCCCCACAACTGAATGTGTGTCAAGCCCCGTGAAACCAGGAGACCCCAGTCGTCCACATTGAGAAATCCCGGGCTGAGGGCTTACAGCAGTCAAAAGGCTTGTGTGTCTCTTCCACAACCATCTCTTCCAACATTGCCATGACTCTCCAGGGAGCCCTGGAAGCTGTCTGTATAACTCTTCCCAGATCAGACTTGGAACCCTGCCCCGACCACCAGTTAGGCCCCTTTCTATGGTCTCTCTTACAGATGACAATTTCCAGGCATTCAGGCTAAAGTATGCTCCTTGAGGAAAACTGACCAGAACTCACAGTGGCAGAACTGGCCATTTTCTTCTACCTCAAAGCAAATTCTCCTAGAACAGCAGGAAATGAAGTGGTGTTCACACTATCAATTACGCCAGCTGTTTACCTAATGAACTCAGCTGCAGAGACAGCCGTGTTGAAGACCAAAAGAATATAATAAGCCCACAGTAACCCTGCAGTAACAAGTACCTCGGCAAATTTGAGGTCTGAATTCCTGCGATTACAGTCTAGCTGCCAAGAAGGTGCCATCCCATTATTGACTTAAAATGCCATGTTATTTATTGGGATAATTATGCTTCTCAACCCCTCAGGGGTTCAGAAACAGAGAAAGTAAGCAAAAGTATTCTTATTCATTCAGCATGGGAGCAAATCTCAAGTCAGAATAGATCTCACCCAGATCTATTATACTGCATGGGTGCGCCCTGCAGGCTTGGGTTACAGGGGCTTATAGGCCATTGTATGAATCAGTGGGAAGTTGGTTCTTCTAAGTTCAGTGAAACAAATTTCTGTTTTGTCAGAGCAATTTTGCCTGAAATTCTAAGTCACGGCCTCCAAATGTTAGCATCTTGTTCCTGGTCTCAGAGTTTCTTTATAATATTTTATGTACTAAAATACTGTATGTACTAAAATACAATTTTTATACATTCAAAATTTGACAATTATTTTATAATAATTTGAATATACTCTACATTTTCTGTATTCCAAATTCTACAAAGTAGTTACTATTGCAGACAAGGAAATAAAGGCGCATAGTAACTAAATAACTTATGTGGTGGACAAGTCAATAATTCTCTTTTTACTGAACATAATTCACCTGTTTACTTATGCGATTTCCCACCTTATTTCTAAATCCCTGAAAGTAGATCTCTAATGTCCCAGCCTTTAGTGTAGGTCCTGCTGTATAGTAGAAGTTTAATAGTTATCTGTTAAATAGTAGAAAAATATTGCATAAGATGTCAGCAAATGCTGGGATCCAATTTACCCCTGGTAATTATAAGCCTAGTGAACTTGAGCCTACCACTTTTCTCTGCCCTTCATTTTCTTCATCTCTAAAATGGAGACAATAATACCAAATAATATGAAACTTCTCTTTCTTACAGTTCTGTTGGGAGGATTAAATGAGATTCAGCATAGGAAAGGGTTTTAAAATAAATTATGAAGTGCAGACAAAATGAAATCCATCAAGTACTTGCTAATGGAAATTGACTAGATGAGAAAAGACCCATTATCCAAGATCAGCTTTATAATATTTATAATATCATAGTTCACGGAATCTGTTTCAGTGGGCCCTTCCTCCTGAGCATTGAGTTGTAGACTCTGGACAGTTTTGCATGGTACAGTAGAAAGATCTTTGACTACAGAATCAAAATATTCAGGCTTAATATTAGTTATAGCAGCAATAAGCCACATACCAAGTTACTTAAATCCTGGGATTCAGTTTCTATTTTCTTTTCTGTAAAATAATGATGGTTATAGTGATAGTGATGATGGATCTGAAGGGAGGGATGGGAAGAGACAGCTTAGGTTACCTCTAAACTGCATTGCCGCTTTATTATTTACGATCCTACATCCATGCGGCAGATATTATCATTACAATCAAACTAGAGTCTGGGGAGAGTGGGTTTAGTGTGAGTAAGATAGACACTCAGAGTTTGAGGTGTATACGTAAACAAGCAGGGTCACCCAGAAACAATGAGAATTGGGAATGCCATCTCCCCCTCTCCCCCTAAAGGAAAGCATTTTACATATGGCAGTTGCAAGTACATCTCACTACAGGCTTGGGCCTGTGGCCTCTGGGGTTGGGGTGAGTTAGACTCCCAATCTACCAGTAAGTAGCTTCTAATTGGATGGCTCCCTTCCTAATGAGCTGACAAGGCCATGGGCAGCCAGATCCTTTTGCCAGGATCTGAGTCATTCACATTTTCAGTGAGGGATGCATACTCATGGGGGTGTTGTCAAGAGCATCCCACATGACCAGATGAGGCCGACTCAAACCATCAGCCACTGCCACCATTGTCCTCCTCTGACCATTGCTCCTGGTCGTTTTCTTCTTAGAGGTGTCCCAGGCTGCTCCAGTATCTCCCCCTATGTCCCCAATGAACATCGCCAGCAGTTGCAATTCTCCTGCGATATCTCCGAGAAATTCCACACTTTTTTTTGGTGGGCTTTGAACTTTGCTGCTTACTCAGAGGATAGGATCTAAAAATAAGACTGGCTTACCTAGCAGTGGTAATAATAATTTCATAAACCTCCAGGTCCCATTCTCTCTGTAGTATTTCATGTTAGTTTCATGTGATTCAAATCACTTCCCAGACTTTACCTTAAGAAACTGATGTTTTGTGTGAAAAAAAAATGTACTCTTGAAAGATTTTCAATAGAAAGTTTTCCTGCATCAGCCATGTTACCTTATTTCCTCAGGACTGGTTAGTCACAGTCCCTGCTGAGGCTTGATTCATATTCATAGTAAGAGAAAACAAGCCTCTTAAGATATCCTTGAACTTCAGGATGAAGAAAAATGCCTCGAGGAGACATTTCAGCTCCAGAGTATAGCTCAGAGCCACCAAATCTATGAGAAAGCTGATGATGAAAGACAAAAACATTTTTTAGTCATGGATTTTATAAGCTAAACCCCAGGGATTAGTTCTTGGTGGTGGAAGAATGTGAGAGGCACATTGGCAAACAGCCTGCTGAATAATTTTAATGGCCTTTCCTTTGAATAAAATAGTTTTATTACTTTGTACCTTTGCTAAGGACTGGGTTCTAGGAAAACACAGGCAGGGCAGAAAGAGATAGTTGGCTTTGACTTCAGTGGTGGAAAATATATTCCCAAGATAATCACACTGGGTTACGGAGTGCTAGTTGAGGAACTCTTTAAAAACCAAAAAACAACCCCCACCAACACACACACAGACAGGAAATTACAGGGATCCAAATTCAATAGGGGCCTCAGTCCTTCCCAGTAGCCTTATATTTCTTTTTAGATAGCTGTCTTTCCTTGTTCAGAATGGCTATTTCTAGTCTTCTCCACTTATCTTTAAGTGTCCCGTATCACCTTCTCCACCAACTCCACAAAGATAACAGTGGGTTCAAGTACAAGGGAGAGCAGCCCCCTGGCGTCAGAGCTCTCTTGACTTCCTGGCCTTCAACACATACACTCACCTTCCCTGGTACCGTGTTCTGTTTACTGGGGCTGCTGTAGCAAGGTATCATAGCAACGTACCGTGAACTGGGTGGAGCAATAGTAACTGTTGTGCCATGCTGGTGACTAGAAGTAGCAGATCAGGAGTCGGTTCCTTCTGCAGGTGTGCGTGAACAATTGATTCTGTGTCTTTCTCCTAGCTTCTGGGGCTTTGCTGGCACTCTTTGGTCTTCTTGCCTTCCCTGCATCACCCTGACCTGTGCCTTCATCACAGGGCTTTCTCCCTGTGTGTGCACGTTTGTGGCCAGCGTTCCCCTTCCCATAAAGATGCTAGACGTAGGATTAGGGACTCTCCCTGCTCCAGTAGGAACTCATGCTAACTAATTACATCTACAATGACTCGTTTCCAAAGAAGTTCACATTGCGAAGAACTAGGAATTAGGATTTCGTTATATGAATTTTGGGAGATGTGGTACAATCCAGGACAGGTATCTACCTTTAACTTATGCTTGATCTTTTCCACTTTTGCATGGCTGTCCTTCCTCCACAGATAGTTTGGGAACCAACCATTCCCACTGCCTCAGAAACACTGTTCAATCAGGCACCACCTCTCTTCCCAGTAACTACAGATGCTCGTTCTGCATGACCCTTTCTGATCAGCATTTAAACAAGTTGGCCTCTCTCCCATCTCAAGAAACAAAGACAACAACAAACGCTTTGCGTGAAACTCGCGCCCATGCCAGCTTTGGCTCTGAGCTCTGTCTTCCCTTGTGGTCTACATCAGCTCTCTCCATTTGTTTATTTCCTGTTTTGCTACACTCTGGCCGCCTCCCTCATTCCTTCATAGAATCTACTTGTATTAAGAACAGGACACGACTTTGTTTTTGCTAGATGCACCAGCCTCTCTGGACTTCATCTTACCTGAATCTGCATCGCAGTTGAGCACTGTTGACCTATCTGGACTTCTGGAAGTTCTTAACCATTTCAGACTATGCAGGCAGCTCCACAGTTCCTTATACCATGTGGCCTCAGTTTTCTTTGGCTGCTACATCACAGTCTCCTTTGCTGACTCTTCTTTCTCTGTCCATCCCTTTAAATGTCAGCTTCCTCAGAGACCCATGCTCAGACCTCCAGACTCCCTCCTGTAGCCTCTCCATCCCTCAAAGCTCCAATGACCATTCGTATTCTCTGATTCTCACATATTACAAGCTAGGACCGCCCTCCTGAGCTCCAAACCACGTGAATAACAACAGTGAACAACCAGATGGATATCCACAGATAGCTTTAACTCAATTTGTTCCAAACTACATTTCTCACAGGTCATCCACAGTGATTTCTTTCCTCTGCTCTTAGCTCCATCAGTGGTACTGTTATTTTACCCTGTGTCTTGGCCAGAAGACTTGGATTTGTCATGACCTTTTCCCTTCCCACAAAGCACATCCACTCACACCTCTTCTTCGGGTTCTCTCTGTTATCTTTTGAAATTCTCCACTTCTACATGCGGCAGTAGCCTCTTTCAGGCTATTAGCATCATTCTCCCCTGTTACTGCCGCAGCTCACCAGCAGGTCTCCATTTCTCTGATATGCCCTGCTCAGATCCATCCTCCTCACTGCAGCCAGAGTGACCTTTCTCCGTGTAGTATCGCTTCCCTGCTAAAAGAGACTGTCAATGGTTCCCATTGGTTTACAGTAAAAATGCATGTCCTTTAGCGGGGAGTCTTATAACCTATCCTGTGCTTGACTCTTTAGTGTCACAGTTCCATATTCTAAAGGAAAGCTCCACCCATTCGGAAGTATTTGCTCACCCCCAGTGCACCACGATTTCTCTCTCCCTACACACTGCTGCCACTGCAAATGACCATTCTTGACTCTTTTCTCCCTGCATCACCCTTCAGCTGAGAAACTCACAGCTGGCCTAAAAAGCCCTCCTAAATTCTCCCAGACCAGCAGGTTCCTTTCCTAACTCATATCACGTCACATACTATATGTTCCATATGTATCATTATCCTTTGAGGAATACAACTTTGCAAACTATGGGTAAAAAATAGCTATCTTTGACCATACCACACATTTGTAGCTTATCTTTGACCATACAACAAAAGCTACTGGCATACAGTAGCTTTTTGATAAATGTCTATTTAATGAATAAGTGGAAAGAATGGATCAAGCCACCAGAGATTTGGCTGAAGCAAGCCATACTTGATGCAAACAGCAAAACCAGACGTAGCACATTTTGAAACACCAACCAAATACGTTCAGACACAGATCAGCTAAAAAAAGAATCAGAAAGGTCCCCAAATGCTTGAGTATATGAATAACTTTTAAGAACTCATTTTGTTGACAATTTTAAAATACCACCCAGGAGTTTGAAACAAATGCTCAAGGTCAGATTTGGAAGAAAATATAAACTCCTCTTCATTTGCACATTGATTTTTTAAAAATAGTCTTCCTACTGTTTCAGGTATTCAAAACCACTGCAAAACAGAATTATTGGGATCTGTGTGTAATAAAAATGAGGCCAATGGCAGATTTATACTGCCTGAAGAAGCCCATGAAAGGCTACTTTGTCACTTTCTCCAAAGGAAGCCTCCAGACTCTCCCACAGGGTTCACCCTAGTGTAATAAAATAGCATGAAGAATATGAACTTCTAATTCTCCTATTTGTAGTATTACAAGATAATGTTGAGCCCTAATTGAAAAAAGGAAGGAGGATTACTTAGGTCTAAAACCTAATAATAGCAAGTTCTGCCAACCATCAGAATATATCTAAAATCTATCTGCATTCCTCATACCCTCTCTTTTCTGATACCCCTGTGGCTCTAATCACCATCATTTCTTGCCTGGATTATTTCAATATCTGCCCTTGCCCTTTCACTTTCTCTTCTCAATGCAGTAAGCTAAGAGGATCTTGCCAAAACGGAAGTGGGAACATTTCATGCCTCTGTATAATTCAGAATAAAAACTGAAATGCTTATGATAGGCTTCAAAACCTTAGAGGATCAGCCTCTCAGCCCCTAGATGGTCTGTCCTCATCTCCCATGGCCTCTTCTTTATTCCCTCCACTGTAGCCACCTTGCCTTTTTTACATCTCTTTTGACACTTTTGGCATATTCCTGTCTTGGGGTTTCTGCAATTCTTGTTCCCCCAAGCTGAAGCATTTTTCTCAAACATTCCCATGCCTTGCTCATTTACCCTCTCCAGGTCTTTGCTGTAATGATTTCTGTGGCATCTTCCCTGACCACTTTATTTTAAATTACAGTCCCCTCTCACCAGCAACACTTCCTGTTTACCTTCTTCAACTTAATTTGCTTCTTAGCACACAATTCCATCTGACGCCCTATTTATTTATTTATTTATTTATTTATTGCTTGATTGCTCACATTCTGCATACTTTGGGGTTATTTTCTACTCTTGTTTGCGATGCATTCCAAGTATTTAAAACAATAAAATAGCCATTCAATAAATAGGTGTTGAATGAAATTGTAAAATCAAATTTGAAGACTTTCACTTTGACCAGAATAAAGTAAGAAGATCAGATCAATCCTTCCACTTTAAAACAGTTAAAAGTGGACAGAATACATGAAAGAGTATTTTTCAGACATTGGGCAGTAGGCAGCACATGACAGGTGTCCCTGAGAAAAGGGCAAGAAATATCATTCTTCAGAGACACAGTTAAAAAATTACTTAGAAATAATTTCATCTTGTTTTAAATTTGGTCAAAAAAATTCAAAGGAATAAAAAATTCACCAACACACCGTAAGGTAAATTTCCACAGTATCTGATACCCAATCGAAAATTAACAGGCATGCAAATAATCAGGAAATTCAGCCCCTAATGAACAGGAGAAAAATCCAGAGAAGAGACACAGAAATTATATTTTATGGTTTGAATTGTGTCTGTTTCCAAATTTGTATAGTGAGGTTCTAACCTCCATACTCAGAATGTGACCTTATTTGGAAATAGGGTAGTTGCAAAAATAATTATTTAAGTTAACATGAAGTTATTATGGTGGCTTCTAAACCAGTATTACTGGTGTCCTTTAGAAAGTGATATATTTGGACAAAGAGAAAGAGATGCATAAGAGAAAATGATGTGAAGAGACATGGAAAAAAATTACCATGTATAAGCCAAGGAGAGAATCTAAGACCTGCTCCTTCTCCCATAGTCCTTAAAAGGAGCCCACACTGCCAACATCTTGATTCTAGACGTCTGGTCTCCAAAACTGTAAAGTAATATGTTTATTCTGTTTAGTCACTCATTTTGTGATGTTTTGTTATGGCAGCCTTAGAAAACTAATACAGCCATCAGTGATACAATTAGTAAAGCATAATATTATGAATATGTAGAATATGTTCCAGAAGTTAGAAGAAAACATGCACATGATAAATAGGCTCTTGGAAAAATATATTTTAAAACTCCAAATTGAAGCTCTAATGATGAGAAGCTCCAACAATATCTAAGATAAAAAAAATGCCTGGAGAGAATTAGTAATATAGAAGAAAATGTTAGTGAAACAAAACAAGGCAAGCAATCTGAAATCAAACCCACAGAGGAGAAAGAAGACAAAAAAATCCCCAAACCTTAACCCATAAAAGAACAGTATTCAATAACCGATGACTTCATGCGGAGCCTCAGATTCAAAGCACTCTATAATGTCTTATTTGACAATGTGTATGTTGCTTTCCCAGAATTATTATTGCTAATATTTCTTGATATTTTGATGCAGTAATCGTCTGTTTTCTTTTCTGAACGTATTTATCTTTGTTCATTCTTTACATGGTTTTTGTTTCTAGTCCTTATCTTAAACATTGTTATTGAATTTTAAGCCTTTTAAATTCTGTGAAGGCAAAAAGTGAAAACCTAATTAACACATGTATATGTAAAAATTTTTAAAAAAACAAAAAACCAAGAAAATTTAAAAAAAAATAGGTATATGGCTCGGCGCCTGTAGCTCAATGGGCTAAGGCACCAGCCACGTACACCTGAGCTGGTGGGTTCGAATCCAGCCTGGACCCACCAAACAACAATGACTGCTGCAACCAAAAAAGGACTGGGCGTTGTGGCAGGTGCCTGTAGTCCCAGCTACTTGGGAGGCAGAGGCAAGAGACTCACTTGAGCCCAGGAATTGGAGGTTGCTGTGAGCTGTGATGCTATGGCACTCTACTCAGGGTGACAGCTTGAGGCTCTGTCTCAAAAAAAAAAAAATAGGTATAGAAGGGACATTTCTTAAACTGATAGAGATCATCTATAGCAAACCCACAGCCAATATTATTTTGAGTAGAGTAAAATTGACATTTCCACTCATATCAAGAAACAGGCAAGGTTGCCCACTGTCTCCACTGCTTTTTAACATTGTAATGGAAGTCCTAGCCATTGCAATCAGGCAAGAGAAGGTGATCAAGTGTAGCAATATAAGGTCAGAGGAGACCAAACTTTCACTCTTTGCAGATGATATGATGGTATACCTGGAAAAGCCCAGGAACTCAACTACAAAACTCTTAGAAGTGATCAAGGAATACAGCAGCAACCCAGGATACAAAATCAATACTCACAAATCAGTAGCATTTGTATATATCAACAATAGTCAAGCTAAAAAAAACAGTCAAGGACTCTATTCCTTTTACAGTTATGCCAAAGAAGATGAAATATCTGGGAGTGTACCTAAAAAAAAACGTGAAAGGTCTCTATAAAGAGAACTATGAAACTCTGAGAAAAGAAATAGCTAAAGATGTTAACAAATGGAAAAACATACCATGCTCATGGCTGGGAAGAATCAACATTGTTAAAATGTCCATACTACCCAAAGCAATCTACAGATAAAGCAATCCCTATTAAAGCACCTCTGTTATACTTTAAAGATCTGGAAAAATTGGTACTTCATTTTATATGGAACCAGAAAAAACCTCAAATAGCCAAGACATTACTCAGAAATAAAAACAAATCAGGAAAAATCATGCTACCATACTTCAAACTGTACTATAAATATGTAATGATCAAAACGGCATGGTACTGGCACAAAAATAGAGAGGTAAATGTATGGAACAGAATTGAGAACCAAGAGATGAATCTAGACACTTATTGAACTGGCTGGCAACTTGTAGAAGACTGAAACTGGACCCACACCTTTCACCATTAACAAAAATTGACTCTCACTGGATAAAAGATTTAAATTTAAGACATGAAACTATAAGGATTCTTACAGAGAGTGCAGAGGAAACACTCGAAGAAATTGGCCTGTGAGAATACTTTATGAGGAGGACCCTCCCAGTCAATTGACCAAAAATATATTACTGGGATCTTATCAAACTAAAAAGCTTCTGCACAGTCAAGAACACAGTAAGTAAAGCAAGCAGACAGCCCTCAGAATGGGAGAAGATATTTGCAGGTTATGTTTCTGACAAAGGTTTGATAACCAGAATCCACAGAGAACTCAAACTTATTAATAAGAAAAGAACAAGTAATCCCATTTCATTGTTGGCAAGGGACTTGAATAGAAGCTTCTCTGAAGAAGATAGGCACATGGCCTACAGACACATGAAAAATGCTCATCATCTTTAACCATCAGAGAAATGCAAATCAAAACCACTTTGAGATATCAACTAACTCCAGTAAGAGTGGCTCACATAACAAAATCCCAAAACCATAGATGTTGGCGTGGATGTGGAGAAAAGGGAACACTTCTGCACTGCTGGTGGGAATGCAAGCTAATACATTTCTTTCAGAAAGAATTTTGGAGAACACTCAGAGACCTAAAAGTAGACCTGCCATTTGATCCTGCAATTCCTCTACTAGGTATATATCCAAAAGACCAAAAATCACTTTGCGACAAAGATATTTGCACCAGATCGTTCATTGCAGCTCAATTCATAATAGCCAAGGCATGAAAGAAGCCTAAGTGTTCATCAACCCATGAATGGATTAATAAATTGTGGTGTATATATACCATGGAATACTATGCCGCCTTAAAAAAGATGGAGACTTTACCTCTTTTACGTTTACATGGATGGAGCTAGAAAATACTCTTCTTAGTAAAGTACCTCAAGAATGGAAGAAAAAGTATCCATACTCAATACTTTTTGAAACCAATCTATAACTACTCCCACTTTCTTTTTTTTTTTTTTTTGAGACAGAGCCTCAAGCTGTCACCCTGGATAGAGTGCTGTGGCATCACAGCTCACAGCAACCTCCAATTCCTGGGCTCAAGCGAGTCTTCTGCCTCCACCTCCCAAGTAGCTGGGACCACAGGCGCCTGCCGCAATGCCCAGCATTTTTTTTTTTTTTTTTGGTTGCAGCCCTCATTGTTGTTTGGCAGGCCCGGGCTGGATTCAAAACTGCCAGCTCAGGTGTATGTGGCTGGCACCTTAGCCCGTTGAGCCACAGGCGCCGAGCCAACTACTCCCACTTTCTTATGAAAGATAGATCACAACTATAGCTGAACTTTCCACAACTAAACTTCCCATTTGTTAACATCTTCAGCTATTTCTTTTCTCAGAGTTTTTTAGTTCTCTTTATAGAGAGGAAAGAGAGAAGTAGAGCGGGATGAGAGGGGAGGGGGGTAGTTCGATAGAGGGAGGGTAAACAATGGGACCACACCTATGGAGCATATTGCAAGGGTACAAGTCAAATCTACCAAGTATAGAACATAAATGTCTTAACACATAATTAAGTAAATGAGGTGAAAGCTATATTATTTAGTTTGATGTAAGCATTCCAAATTGTATAAAAAAATCAACACACTGTATCCCACAAATGCATAAATGTATTCATGATCTATGTGTACATGACTCAATAAAAGGAAAAAATATCAACTTTTAATTTCATTGATTATATGTGTTTGTGTGTGTCCATTTCACTTAGCTCTTGTCTTTATTATTTCTTTCCTTCTAATTTTGGATTTGGTTGATGAGAAGAATGCATATTCTGTAGCTGTTGGATGAAATGGGTAAAATGTTCTTTAAATGTCTGTTAGTCTGCAATTTAACTAAATTTATAAATCTTCTGTCTAGATGATCTATCCAATGCTGGGAAGTGAGGTGTCAAAGCCCCCAATATCATTGTGTTGGAGTCTACCTTTCCCTTTAAATGTAATAATATTTGCTTTATATATTTAGGTACCTTGGTGTTAGATGCATATTTAAAATTAGAAGTCCTCTTGCTAAATTTTGTCATTATATAATGACCTTCCTTATCTCTTTTAACTATTCTTCACTTATACTCTGTTTTATTTGACATAAGTACAGCTACTTCTCATATTTGGTTTTGGTTTTGACGTTTGCATAAAGTATCTTCTTCTATCTCTTTACTTTCAGTCTACATATGTCTTCAAAGGTGAGACACTTTATTTTATTTATTTTTTTAATGTATTTGATCAGTTTATATCTTTTTTTTTTATTGTTGGGGATTCATTGAGGGTACAGGAAACCAGGTTACACTGATTGCATTTGTTAGGTACAGTCCCTCTTACAATTGTGTCTTGCCCCCAAAAGGTGTGACACACACTGAGACCCCATCTCCTCCCTCCTTCCTTCTTTCTCCTCTCCCCTTCCCCCATCCCTCACTGTGTACTAGGTCATTAATTGTCTTCATATCAAAATTGAATACATAGGATTCATGTTTCTCCAGTCTCGTGATGCTTTACTAAGAATAACATGTTCCACTTCCATTCAGGTTAATACAAAGGCTGTAACGTCTCCTTTTTTTTAATGGCTGAATAGTATTCCATGGTATACATATACCACAGCTGGTTAATCCATTCCTGGTTGGTGGGCATGTAGGCTTTTTCCAAATTTTGGCAATTGTAAATTGAGCTGCGATAAACAGTCTAGTGCAAGGGTCCTTGTGATAAAAGGATTTTTTTCCATTCTGGGTAAATGCTCAGTAATGGGATTGCAGGATCAAACGGGAGGTCTAGTTCTTTGAGGTTTCTCCATACTGCCTTCCAAAAAGGTTGTATTAGTTTGCAGTCCCACCAGCAGTGTAGAAGTGTTCCCTTCTCTCTACATCCAGGCCAGCATCTGCAGTTTTTAGATTTTGTAATGTGGTCCATTCTCGCTGGAGTTAGATGGTATCTCAGGGTGGTTTTGATTTGTATTTCTCTAATAATTAGGGATGATAAGCATTTTTTTCATATGTTTACTAGCCATTCATCTATCTTCTTCAGAGAAGGTTCTATTTATCTCTCTTCCCCATAGATATATGGGATTGTTGGCTTTTTTCGTGTGGATTAATTTGAGTTCTCTATCGATCCTAGTTACCAAGCTTTTGTCTGATTCAAAATATGCAAATATCCTTTCCCATTGTGTAGGTTGTCTATTTGCTTTGGTTTTTATCTCCTTAGCTGTACAGAAGCTTTTCAGTTTAATTAAGTCCCATTTTTTGTTTTTGTTGTTGCTGCTGCAATCTCCATGGCAGTCTTGTTCATAAAGTCTTACCCCAGGCCAATATCTTCCAGTGTTTTTCCTTTGCTTTCTTTGAGGATTTTTATCATCTCATGCCTTAAATTTCAGTCTTTTATCCATCTTGAATCAATTTTTGTGATTGGAGAAAGGTGTGGGTTCAGTTTCAGTCTTTTACATGTGGATATCCAGTTCTTCTTTCCCCCAGTGTATGTTCTTGTCTAGTTTATCAAAGGTTAGGTGGTTGTAACATGTTAGTTTCATTTCCTGGTTTTCTATTTGATTCCAAATGTCTATGTCTCTATTTTTATGCCAGTACCATGTAGTCTTTACCACTATGGCCTTGTAGTACAGCCTAAAATCTGATATGCTGATGCCCCTGGCTTGGTTTTTGTTACTAAGAACTGCCTTTTAGCTATACAGGTTTTTTTCTGGTTCCATACAAAATGCAGAATCGTTTTTTCCAAGTCTTGAAAGAATGATGTTGGTATTTTAATAGGGATGGCATTGAATAGATAGATTGCTTTGGGAAGTATAGACATTTTAACAATGTTGACTCCTCCCAGTCATGAGCATGATATGTTCTTCCATTTGTTAATATCCTCTACTATTTCCTTTCTTAGAGTTTCATAATTTTCTTTATAAGAGGTCCTTCTCCTCTCTTGCTAGGTATATTCCTAGGTATTTCATTTTATTTGAAGCTATGAAGGGAATTGTGTCCTTAATTAGCCTCTCATCTTGGCTGTTATCTGTGTATACAAAGGATACTGAGTTATGTATATTGATTTTATATCCTGAGATATTACTGTATTTTTTGATGACTTCCAGGAGTCTTGTGGTTGGGGTTCTCTAAGTATAAGATCATATCATCAGCAAAAAGGGAGTGTTTGACCTCCCCTGTTCCCATGTATATGCCCTTTATTTCCTTCTCTTCCTCAATTGTATTGGCTAGAACTTCCAGCACTATGTTGAATAGTAATGGTGACAAAGGACAACCTTGTCTGGTTCCAGTTATAAGTGGAAAAGTTTTCAGCCTTTAGTTTTCTATTCACTAAAATATTAGCTGTTGGTTTGTCATAGATAGCTTTGATGACTTTAAGAAATATGCCTGTACTCTTCAGTGTTCTAATTAGAAAAGGATGCTGGATTTTATTGAATGCTTTTCTTGCATCTATTGAGAGGATAATATGGTCTTAGTTTTTGCTTCTAATATGGTGAATAATGTTTATGGACTTGCATATGTTAAATCAGCCTTGTATCTCTTGGATGAAACCTACTTGATAATCATGTATGACTTTTTGATGATAAACTGTAATCTGTTGGCTAGAATTTTGTTGAGAATTTTTGCATCTATATTCATTAGTGAAATTGGTCTGAAGTTCTTTTTAATTGGGTCTTTTCCTGGTTTTGGTATCAGGATGATGTTTGCTTCATAGAACATGTTGGGGAAGATTCTTCCTCAATTTTTTGGAATAATTTCTGCAGTATGGGAATAAGTTGTTCTTTGAAGATTTGGTAGAATACTGGTGTGAAGCCATCTGGACCAGGGCATTTTGGGTGGGAGGGATTTTTATTGTTTCTTTGATCTCAGTGCTTAAAATTGGTCTGTTCAGGAGATCTGCTTCTTTCTGGCTAAGTCTAGGGAGAGGAAGTGATTCCAAATATTGATCCATTTCCGTCACAGTGTCAAAGTTCTGGGCAGGAGGTGCTGGTCGTTTTCAGAGATACTCTCTGGTCTCTCTGTGGCATCATTGTTATTTCTCCTTTATCATTTCTGATTAAGGTTACTAGAGATTTTACTCTTCTATTTCTAGTTAGTCTGGCAAAAGGTTTGTCTATTTTATTTATTTTTTCAAAAACCAACTCCTTATGGTGCATAATGCAAGGATACTTGTCGGATTTATTAAGTATAGAGTGTAAATGTCTTAACATGATAATTAAGTAAACAGGATGAGGTTTATATTAACCAGTGTGATGTTAATGCTCCTAATTCTATATGAAATCAGCACATTGTACCCCATACATTCATTAATGTATACATGATATATGTGTTTATGATTTAATAAAAAGAATTTTAAAACTCCTTGTTTCACTAATTTTTGAATGATTCCTTTGTTTTCAGTTTCATTAAACTCTGATTTAATTTTGGATATTTCTTTTCTTCTGCTGGGTGTAGACATAGATTGTTCTTCTTTTTCCAATTCCATAAGATGGCTTGTGAGTTTGTTGATGCATTCTCTTTCTTTTTTCCAAATGTAGGCATCTAAAGCAATAAATTTTCCTCTTAGGGCTGCTTTTGCTGTATCCCACAGGTTTTGGTAGCTTGTGTCTTCATTGTTGTTATGTGCAAGGAAGTTAATGATTTCCTCTTTTATTTCTTCCTGCACCCAACTGTCATTCAGCATAAAGTTGTTTAATTTACATGTCTTTGTGTGGGGTTGAACGTTTTTTTGGAGTTGAGTTCCACCTTTAGTGCCTTGTGGTCTGAGAAAATGCAAGGTAAAATTCCAATTCTTTTGATTCTGTTGAGGTTTGTTTTGTGTCCTAGGATATGATCAATTTTGGAGAATGTTCCATGGAGTGATTAGAAGAATGTATATTCTTTATCTTTGGGATGGAGTATTCTATATATGTTTATCAAGCACAATTGTTCTAGGGTCTCATTTAAGTCCCTTATGTCTTTGTTTAATTTATGTTTAGAGGATCTGTCCAGCTCTGTAAGAGGAGTGTTAAAGTTCCATGTTATTATGGTGTTATAGGATATCATATTGCTCAGACTAAGTAAGGTTAAGAATCTGGGAGCATTTAAGTTGGGTGCATAAATATTTAGAATTGAAATGTCTTCTTGTTGTATTTTTCCCTTGACAAATATGAAGTGACCATCTTTGTCTTTTTTTATTTTAGTTGCTTTAAATCCACATGTATATGAAAATAAGATTGCAACTCCTCTTTTCTTCTGGATTCTGTTTGCCTGAAAAATTGTCTTCCAATCCTGAACTCTGAGTTTTAATTTGTCTTTTGAAGCTAAGTGCATTTCCTGCAGACAGAAAATGAATGACTTGTGGTTTAGAATTTAATCAGCCAATCTATGCCTCTTCAGTAGGGAATTCAAGCCATTAACATTTATTGAAATAATTGATAGGTGTGGTAGTGTACTATTCATCTTATTTTGTGAAAGTCCATTGCTTAGTTTTGTCTTTTATGTCATTGTAGAAGCTAGGTTCTATCCTTTAATTTCTGGGTGCTTACTTTGCTTGTGGTCCATTGTGATGGTCAGTGTGTAGAACAGGTTGAAGTATTTCCTGTATAGCTTGGTCTTGTTGGAGTGAATTTCCTCAATGTTTGCATATCAATAAAAGATTTGATTTCTCCATCAATATTAAAGCTTATTCTGAGCTGGAAATTGTTCTGTTTAAGTAAATTAAAGGTAGATGACAGTTGTCTTCTGGCTTGAGAAGTTTCATTAGAGAAGTCTGCGGTCACTCTGATGTATTTGCCCCTATAGGTCAATTGGTGCTTACTCCTGGCAGCTTGCAAAATCTTTTCTTTTGTCTTGACTTTGGACAGGCTCATCACTACGTGTCTTAGAGAAGCTCTATTTGAGTTGAGGTGACCAATATCCCTCTGAAAGGAGTGTGTCAGAATCTTTGGTTATATTTGGGAAATTTTCATTTATAATATTCTCTAGATAGCTTCCATTTCTCTGGGGAATTCTTCTTACCCTTCTGGGATACTGTAACTCAAATGTTTGAACAATTCATAAAGTCCCATAATTCCGTCAATGAACATGCTGCTTTCTCTCTCTTCTTTTCTGCCTTGTTAACTATCCGAGTTATCTCAAGAGCTTTGTCCTCTACCTCTGAGATTCTTTCTTCTGCATGGTCTAATCTGATGTTGATACTTTCTATTGCATCTTTAACCTCCCTAATTGACTGCTTCAATTCCTTTAGCTCTGCTATAGCCTTTCTATATTCTTCATATTGTTCATCTCTTATTTAATTTTGTTTTTTGGATTTCCTTTTGGTTGTTTTCTACTTTCTCAACAATTTCCTTCATTGCTTTCGTCATCCATGTTTTAAATTCCCCTTCTGTCATTTATAACATTTCTTTATAGGTGGCATCCTCTGCAGTAGCTACCTTATGGTCCCTTGACCATGGAGGGTTTGCTCTGGACTGCTTTTTCATGTTGCCAGGATTTTTCTGCTGATTCTTCCTCATGAGTGTTTTCTTTTATCTGTTTCCTTGCCCTAATTTTCCTTTCACTTCCTCTTGCTCTTTAAGTTAGCATGCCTCTGGCCTAAGGTTTTGATGAGTCCTTTTGGTACAGGACCAGAAGGATGAGAAAGTTGCAGAGCAAGATGGAAAAAAAGATTTAAAAAGAAGAGAGAGAAAAGAGAAAGGAGAAGGGCTGAGCACAAGGGAATATTTACAAAAAGAAGAGAGGCACAGAAAGAGAGAGACAGGAGAAATATAGGTGTACAGTAGGGTATTTTGACCCAACCTTAAACTCCTCCCCCATCCTCTGAGGGTGCTGGGTTGGGTGTTTCCCTTGAGGTCAGGAGCTCTTTGAAAGCTTGTACAGACACAGTACCCCACCTCCACCAAGTAGAGAGGAAAGAGAAAAATACCATAAATCAAACCAAAACAAACAAACAGAAAACCTTATGGGATAAAATTGGGGAAAACCCCAAATAATAGAGGCAGAAACACTAGGAAAAATGAAGTTCTAATTGTTAAAGAAGGCAACAATGGTAAATAATATTTAAGCTAGAAAAATGAAGACAGAAAAGATAGAAAAAAAGAAAAATCTACAGGGAAAATGTTGAAATTTAAAAAAACTGAAAACAAAGTCTGGGCAGCAGCAGGTGATCTTCTGGGGTATGAGATGTTAATCAAAATGATACACCTGTATGAGATGGAGGCCTCTGCTGATTTCTCAAACCCCACAGGGTTGAAAGCCTAAATTTCTCCTCTGCCTGCTTAAAAGACACTTTAAACTGTTAACCTTGACTAAGCAGAAGCTTTCTCAGGAAAGCACTTGTTGCTGGGATCTCTCCTGAAGTGGCTGCCTGCTTATCCAGTGCACAAAAACCAGTCTCACTCTATGCCCCTGAGGGCCAAGGCTGTAAGGTAGCCCTGCTAGTACCAAACACTGAAATCTCTGTTCTTCCCCAGTGTCTCAGTCCCTGCCTTTGGGCTGCTCAGTCACTAGATTACTCACCCAAGGTCTCCCAACCCAATCCTCACTCTGCAACCCTGAGGGCAGAGACTGCCATGGCTCTTTTCCCACCATGGCTGCACAGGTGGTCTACAGCCAAACAATATTAGCTCCATTCAGCAGTTCAGTCCAAGGCCTTAGACAATGCTTAAAGTCATCTGCAATCTCACCCAAGTTCTCCCAAGGTAGTTCAACTGAGTGCCCAAGTCCAAAAAATCAAAATGGCCCATAGGGAAAGCCTTCCCTGTTTGCAATCTCACTACTGCTGTAGTTACAGTTGCAGGTGGCTTCAGATTGAATGAATGCAACCACTTGTCAGTTCTCCACTGCTTTTGTCCTCCTCTTAGGGTCCAGAAGTCTCTCGCTGTCTCCCTGTGTCCTCAAAGGGATGTTTCTGGGCAAATCCCAGCAGCCAGAGATGCCTGGAGTCTTCTCTTCCCAGTCTCATCATGACCAGTTGCAACGAAGCTGTTACTCACCACCATCCTGCTCCACCCCCTGACACACATTTCTTATAGACAGCATACAGTTGGATTATGTTTTATTCATTTAGCCAGTTTATACTTTTTAAGTGGAAAGTTTAATGTTTATGTTCAAGGTTATTACTGATGTATGAGGGCTTCCTGACATTTTATTAAATGATTTCCTCTTTTTGTATATCATTTGTTGCTTTCTCTTTTATTTTCATTGTGATGTAGTAGTTTTCCATAATTGTAACACTTGAGTCCTTTCTCTTCCTCTTTTTCATTTGTTTTACTAGTAGGTTTTATACCTTTGTGTGTTTTCATGATGATAGATACTATTTTGCTTTGTGTAAGACTCATTTAGGCATTTATTAAAGGGCCTGTCTAGTGGTGAATTCCCTCAGTTTTTTCTTGTCTGAGAAAGACTTTAATTTTTCTTCATTTATGAAAGGTGACTTTACCAGATATAGCCCTGAGTGGCAGGGTTTGTTTTTTCCTTTCGGCACTTGGAATATATCATCCTATTCTCTCCTGACCTGTAAGGTTTCTGATTGAATATCTGCTATTAATATGATGGAATTCCCCTTATAAGTGACTAGATGCTTTTTCCTCAATGAGAAAAAATCTCATTGTCTTCAACATTTGCCAGTTTGACTATAGTGTTTCATGGATAAAAGCTTTTTTGAATGCATCTATTATAGATTTCTGAGATTAATGTATATGGATTTCTAAATCTCTTGCTTGCATTAAAAAGATTTTATCTATATCATTAAATATGCTTTCTATGTATTCTATTTTCTCTTCACCTCCTGGGACATTGAAAATTTGAATATTTGGTGTCCCATATGTGACAAAGGCTTTATTTTTAAAAATTCATTTTTATCTGACTTGGTTATTTTAAGAGACCTATCTTTAAGCTCTAAAGTTCTTTCTTCTGCATAATCTAATCTATTGTTGAAGCATTCAAATGTATTTAGTATTTCATTCAATACATTAATCAGTTCCAGACATTCTCCTTGGTTCTTTTCTATATCTGTATTTTTGATAAATTTATGAATTATATCCCAAATTATTTTTCTGATTTTTTTAATTATTTATCTGAATTCTCTTGTATCTTGCCAAGCTTATTCAATAACATTATTTAAAATTTTTAATCTCAGAGTTGATAAATTTCTTTTTGATTGGAAATTGTTGAAGAACTATTGTGTTCTTTGAACATGTCATATTTCCTTTCTTTTTTTATTTCTTATGTCTTTATATTGCTTCTTCCAAATTTTTGAACTTGTTTTCATGGGGAAGAACTTTTTCCTAGAGATGTATCTATGGTGTTAATTGGGTAGGGCACTGATTCTGACTGTAAGCAGTTATGTAATCTTTATATAATTTCTTTGGCTTTAAACAGTGTCAGTAGTGACTGATTTTTCTCAGGGGTGCAGAATACGTTGTTAGTGTAGGATGTGGTGAAATTCTACTGGGGATAGGGATATCAACTGAGATAATCCTTAGGCCACACTGGTGGCAGCAGCAAGACAGTCATTCCTGATATCAGCCCCCTGGGAAGTGTACACTCGAACTGGCTTTAGCAGATATAGGTAAGCCGATTTGGGGCCTCCAGGTAGCTCGCTAGGGTGTCAGCAGTGGGCTAGGAGGGTCCTCAGTCCCTCAGGGAGCAGACAGGGCATGGGTGACGGCAGTGGCAATAGCAGGAAAATCTGCTGGCTTCTGAGCAGTCCATGGTGGGCTGGGTGGACTAGTCCATAAACCCACAGGTGGTGTTAGTGGCAGCTTGGATGGAATTATCTTCAGGCCCATGGGAGGAGTGCTCAGGTGCCAATGGTGTAGGGATGGGAAACCTATGGCCTTGTGGATTCTTGAGTACAGCTTTTTGACTGAATCTAAATTTTACAGAACAAATTATTTTAATTGCCAATCTCCAGGCCCACAGATGGGATGCTCAGGCACTTATGGGGGTATCTTGGCTGGGAAGGCTTATCCTGAGGCCTTCCAGTGGTGCATGTGGCTGCTGGCTGTGATTAGCAGGGCAGAGAGATCACCATATACTTTACAGAATGCTTGGGTAGGGATAAAAGTGACTGTGCTATAGCCCTACTCCTTGAAAGCAAGGTTATTCAGTGGTGGCAGCCATAAACAAGCAGATGGAAGCATGTGCTTTGGTCCTTCTAGGTTATGGCCATTAATGGGGTGGTTTCCTGAGAATGCTTTAAAACACACATCAGTCCTGCCTCTGGGGGTTCCAAGTTCACTGGCAATGCCTCCTGCTTTGGCCCTGGTAGCAGTAGCACCCAGCTATGTGTGGAGGATTCAATGAACCTCCCAAGATGTGGACATGAGGGGACTGCTGGTCCCTGAGACAGGCTGCATTGAGGTGGAGGCTGGGCTCTCAAAGTGGTGCCCCCTCTTAGCTGCTGAGAACTCAAAGGTATGTGGGATTCAGCATGAGCTCCCTCTCTGGAGCAATGCAATCACTCATTCTCCAGGCAGTCCCCTATGTTAGTCTCAGGGCCCACATGGGTCAAGAAGTTTTCCTGTGTCTAGGAGCACAGGCATCTGAGGGAATATGGACCACTGGGCATCATTCACTTACCCTTTTCCTCATGCTAGGGAGCCTCCTCAGGCTCCCAACTCCCAGGGATCTTCCTGGTTTCCCTCTCCTTCCTTTCCTGATGTGTTTCCTGTTACTTGTTGGTGAAGTCCAGCATTCTTTCTTTGTAGATCTAGACCATGTTATTATGTTGCTGTTTGGGTTCTTCTTTGTGGAGAAGACAAGTACATGATGACTCTAGTTAGCCATCTTGAAGACCCTCCTGGTATTGGATAGAGATTTCATTTGGGTAGTATGATCATTTTAACAATATTCTTTCAATCAATGAATATGAACTGTCTTTCCTTTTTGTTATTGCCTCTTCAATTACACTCCTTAGCATTTTGTAGTTTTCACTGTAGAAATCTTTCACTTCCTTTGCTAAGTTTATTCCCAAATATTTTTTATGGCTTTTGTAAATGAGATTGCTCTCTAGATTTAGTTTTTATTTTTGTATGTTAATTTTGTTTCCTTCAATTTTACTGAATTCATTTACTAGTTCTAAGAGGGGGGTTTTTTGGTGCATCTTTAGGTAATTTGCAAAGAGGAACACTTTGCATCTTTTCCAATATAAATACCTTTTATTTCTTTCTCTTGCATAATCGCCCTAGCCAAGACAACCAGTGCTATGTCAAATAAGAGAGGTGGAAACTGGGTATCCTTTTCCAACTCTAGGAATAAAGGCTTGCAGCTTTTCTCCATTCAGTAGGATTTTAGCTATGGATTAATCATACTGTGTAAGCCTTTATTGTGTTGATGTATGTTCCTTCTAAACCTAACTTGTTGACATTTTTCATCATGAAGAGATGTTGAATTTAATCAATATATTTCTGTATCTATTGAGATGATATGATTTTTGCCTTTCATTCTGTTGATGTGACTTATCAAATGTTTTAATTTATATATATTAAGCTATTCTTCCATCCCTGAGATAAATTCCACTTGATCATAGAGTAATTTTTGTAAAGCACTGTTAAATTCTCTTTCCTAGTGTTTGCTTGAGGACTTTTCCATCTATTTTATCAGAAATATTGGCCAATAGTTTTCTTTTTGTTGTTATTGTTGTGTCCTTCTCTGATTTGGGTATCAGGGTGATGCCAATCTCATGCAAAGAATTTGGAGGAATTCCTTCTTGTTCAATTTTTTGGAAGTATTTGAGATGAATTAGTGTTAGTTCTTCTATACATGTTTAATTGAATTCAGCAGTAAAAAATCATCTTGTCCTGGGGGGTGTTTTTGTTGGGAACTTTTATCAATCTCATTACTTGTTATTGGCTTGTTCAGGTTTTCTGTTCCTTCCTGATTCAATCTTGGTAGGATGTTTGTGTCCTGGAATTTATCTATTTCATCTAAGTCTTCTAGTTTTTTGATTAAGTTTGGAAATTTGCCACTGTGTACTTACATTGGCAGCACTGTACAAATAGCTCAGCAGGGTTTCATAACTTTGGCATGCCAATGTCTCACAGCTATATTTGTGTCAGCATACAAGGTGGTATCTTGCTGAGTGATGGTCGTTATTGTTGTTGCATGTTTTTGTGTGTCCTCACAAGACTGTTGGAACTTGAACTAGAGCAACAAACAAATATTAAGTATCTTGTTAAACTTGGCAAGAGTGGAAGTGAAATTAGAAACATGTTAGTCCAGTTTTATGAGGATAATGCCATGAAGAAACTAGTAGTATACAAATGAATTAAATGTCTTTCTGAAGGGTGAGAAAGCATCACTGATGAAGAGAGGTCAGAGCAGCCAGGAATGAGGGAAATAAGTAATAAGGGAAACATTGCAAAAATTCATCAAACTGGGCATCAAAATCTTTGGCTGACTGTGAGAAGCACAGCAGGCCCAAGTAATTATCAACAAAGAAACAGGAAAATCTTAACTGAAAATCTTGGCATCAGAAAAGTGTATACAAAAATGGTCTCAAAGGAGTTCACTAAAGAGCAAAAGCAAAGGTGAGTCAAAGTTTAGGAGAGACAAGATGATGTTTTGAGCCATGTTATCACTGGTAATGAAACATGGATGTACCAATATGACCCTGAAACAAAGCATCAAAGTTCACAATGAAAGTCAGCCAATTCTCCACAACGAAAAAAGTTCTATCAGTACAGATCAAGACTCAAAATGATGCTCCTGACTTTTCTGATATCAGAGTGATTCTTCATTATGAATTTGCACCAACTGGTTAACCAAGTTTACTTTTGGAAGTGCTGAAAAGGCTGTGTGAAAAAGTCAGATAAAAATGACCTCAGTTTTTCACCAACCATTCATAGCTCTTATATCACAATGCACTAGTTCATGTGGCACAGTCTATGAGAGAGTTTTTAGCCAATAAAGAAATAACTATCAGAACACTCACCTTACTTACTGATAGGGTCCCCAATGACCTTTTTCTTACTCAAAGATAAAGGAAAAGAGTTCCAAAACTGCTTTGAAGGGTGGACTAGGTGCTGACATCAGTGTATAACTTCCCAAGTTAAGTACTTTGACGGTGACCATAGTGACACTCAGCAATGAGATATGTAGTGCTTTTTTTAGGATGAGTTCGTGAACTTAACTGTCAGACCCTTATATATTAGTTCACAATAGTCTCTAATGATCCTTTATATTTCTGTGTGTCTTTTTGTTTGTTTGTTTCTGATGCTCTTTTCTTCTTGGGTAGTATTTTCAACTTCTTAAAAAAAAGCTTTTCATTAATCTTCTATATTATTTACGGTGGGTGCTCTATTATTTCTTTCCTTCTACTTAAACTCAAAATTTTATCCTTGTTTTTCTCATACTTTGAGATATACCATTAGGTTATTTGAAATCCTTCTACTTTTTTATGTTTATTGCTATAGATTCTCTCTAATCACTGTTGGTTTTTTGTTTTGTTTTGTTTTAGCCCATAGGTTCTTGTATGTTATGTTTCTATTTTCATTCATTTTAAGAAATGTTTTTATTTCCTCCCTAATTTCTTCATTGACTTCATGATCACTCAGAAGCATGTCTGATTTCCATGTCTTCAGTTTCAAGTTTCTCCTGTTTTTGAGATCTAGCTTTATTCCACTGTGGTCTGAAAAGACACTCAATATAATTTAAGGATTTTAAAAAAATTGTTGAGACTTGTTTTGTGTTTTAATCTATGTTCTATCCTGGAGAATGTGCCATGAGCTGAAGAGAAAAATGTGTATTTTGCAGTTGTTTGATGAAATGTTCTGTAAGTGTCTGTTAGGTCTATTTGCTCTGTAGTATCTAAGTCCAATGTTCCTTCATTGATTTTCTGTCCAATCTGTCCATTGAGGAAAGTGTGATATTGAAATGCCCAACTATTATTATATTGAGGTATATATCTTTAACTCTAATAATATTTGCTTTATATATTCAGGACTCCTGTGTGGGGTGCATATATATTTAAAACTATATCCTCTTGCTGAATTGATCCATTTGCATTTATTTCTGCTTTTTGAATTAAATTTTATTTTCTGATACAAATATAGCTACTCCTGCATATTTTTGGTTTCCATTTAGGTGGAATATTTTTTTCCAACCCTTCCCTTACAGTCTATGGATGTCTTTACAGTTGAAGTTGCATATAGTTGGACTTTTTAAAATCCATTCAGCTAGTCTATATCTTTTAACTGGGAGACTTAAACCATTTATATTTCAGGTTGTTGTCAATAGGTGAGAAATTGCTCCTGTCACTTTATTGTTTTCCGATTGTTTTATACACCCTTTGTTCCTATCTTCCCTCTTTATCTTTGCAACTTGGTGGTTTTCTTTAGTGATAATATTTGATTTATTTCTTTTTCTCATGTGTGTATCTGCTCTACCAGTGAGTTTTAAACATTCATACCTTCCTAATGGCGGACAACATCCTTTAGCTTCAAGATGTAGAACTCTTTTTTTTTTTTAAGATGTAGAACTCTTATCATTACTTTTAAGATGTAGAACTCTTATCAACACTTTTTTTATCTCTTTCATTTCCAAAAGATAACTTCGCTGAGTTTAGTATTCTGGCTGGCATTGGTTTTTGTTTTTTATTTTGGGCTTCCCCCCACTTTCAGCACTTTCAGCATATATCGGCCTATTATCTTTGCCTGTAAAGTTTCTGCCAAGAAATCTGTTGTTAGTCTTAAGATTCTCTTACATGTGACTTGAAACTTTCCTCTTGCTGTTTAACAATTCTTTGTCTTGGCTTGGTGCCTGTACCTCAATGGCTAGGGCACCAGCCATGTACACCAAAGCTGATGGGTTCAAATACAGCCTGGGCCTGCCAAACAACGACAACTACAACCAAAAAATAGCCAGGCATTGTGGCAGGCGCCTGTAGTTCCAGCTACTTGGGAGGCTGAGGCAAGAGAATCACTTAAGCCCAAGA
>CAUYON010000943.1:0-28013 GCA_963573935.1 Arctocebus calabarensis
TGAGGCAAGAGAATTGCTTAAGCCCAGGAGTTGGAGGTTGCTGCGAGCTGTGATGTCACAGCACTCTACCCAGGGCAATAGCTTGAGGCTCTGTCTCCAGGAAAAAAAAAAAAGAAAGAAAGAAAGAAAGAAAAAGACTCAGTGCCTGTGGCTCAATGGGCTAAGGCGCCAGCCACGTACACCTGAGCTGGCGAGTTCGAATCCAGCCCAGCCTGCCAAACAACAATGAGGGCTACAACCAAAAAAAAAAAAAAAGGCCAGGCGTTGTGGCAGGCGCCTGTAGTCCCAGCTACTTGGGAGGTGGAGGCAGGAGATTTGCTTGAGCTCAGGAATTGGAGGTTGCTGTGAGCTGTGATGCCACAGCACTCTATCCAGGGTGACAGCTCAAGGCTCTGTCTCAAAAAAAAGAAAGAAAGAAAAATACAAATTATTCTTAGAAGAATGAAAAGATACTAGAACTTACTTGTAATATGAGACACAAAAATTAAAAGTAAACTGAGGCAGCATTTTTCACTGGCCAGAATGACAAAGATACATGATATCATAATATGCTTTTGAATCTGTGGGGAAATAGGTACTTTTGCACATTGCTGATAGGTTTTGATAACATCCATAGGAATTAATCTGGCAGTTTTTTTAAAGACTTAAAATTATGGAATTAGATCCAGTATTTCCATTTCTAATAATATCTTATGGATATATTTGCACATATTAAAATAATTTATGTACATAAACTACACTACCAGTTTATTCCCTTTAGTATTATTTGTAGTAGAAAAATTTTAGCAACAACCTAAATGTCCATCAATAGCAGGTTTCATAAATTATAACACTGCGAAAAAAATCAATACTAAATCAATACAGTTGCAAGAAAGTCTGGACGTTCTCTTCTACTGACTTAAGCATGATTTATAACATATGTGTATATATATGCATATATTTTTTGAGACAAAGTCTTACTTTGTCACAGTTGGTAGAGTGCCATGACAACATAGTTCACAGCAACTTCAAACTCTTGGACTCAAGCCGTTCTCTTGCCTCAGGCTCCCAAGTAGCTAGGACTACAGGCACCTGCCACAACACCTGGCTATATTTTTGTCTCACTTTGTTACCCTTGGTAGGGTGCCATGGTGTCACAGCTCACACCAGCCTCAAGCACTTGGGCTCAAGTGATTCTCTTGCCTCAGCCTCTCCAGTAGCTGGGACTGCAAGTCCCGCCACAAGATCTCTCTATTTTTTTTGTAGCGACAGAGTCTGGCTCTGGCTCAGGCTGGTCTTGAATTCCTGAACTTACGCAATTCACCTGCCTAGGCCTCCTAGAGTGCTAGGATTACAGGCGTGAGCCACCGCAGTTGGCTGCCTGGCTATTTTTTAGAGACAGGGTCTCTTGCTCAGGCTGGTCTTGAACTCCTGAGCTCAAGCAATCCACCTACATTGACCTCCCTGAGTATAAGGATTACAGGCATGAGCTACTGCCCCCAGCAATATAGTGTATATTATTAATAAAAAAGAAGGGAAGTAGTGAACAGTGTGTAAAGTATGTTACTACTTGTTGAAAAATAAAAAATATATTTACATATGTGATTCCACGTGTATTCATAAAATTATATCTTGGAATGATATAAAAGAAAGTGATAATACTACCTGCCTTTGAAAAAAGGAAGTGGTTGGATATAAGACAAAAATGAGGAAACTTTCACTCTGTATACCCTTATGTGCCCTTTGAATCTTGAATCATGAGTGTATTAACTATTCAAACATTAACATTTTAAAAATAATAAAAGTATACAAATTGAGAATCCTATCAATTAATAATACATCTGTTTTACTGCTCAAAAGACAATGAGAACATCTCAATTCTATAAAGTAAAAAATTATGCAGGCCACATTCTTTGACCACCATGCTATAAATCTAGAATTAAATGTAAACCCTCACTGTTCCTAGCACAAGCCCCAATGATGCTTGAATTTAGAGTCTCCAAAGTTCAACCAAATTGACCAAAGAGGCCTTCTTAATTTGGTCAAGTCCATGCTCTTTTTATTCTTTCACCAAAAAGGCTGTTGAGAAGAGAGGCTAATTGAAAGTTCAGATTCCAACACACTTAGGAGCCATATTTCAGAAAGTCTTGTAAATATACTTTTTGAACATAACAATGTGACTGAAGCCTTGTTCCATCTTTCTGGATGGGAGGACCTGGCAGGGAGTCTGGAGCAAGCACTGAAATGTTATCATAAAATTCATGTTTTCATTGCCTCCTGCACCCTTATCAGGCAGTACCCAAAATGTTATCAAGAAGTCACCTCCCCATCTTCCTATAGCTTATTAATAGGGGAACAGTGAAAGTGTAGGGGAAAGAGATACTGAGGTAGCTGGAAATGAGCTATTAAGTACCCACAGATAAATGAAGCCCTCTTCTTGAATATATTTGCTATCTTTACCCCTTTACTTCAACAACATAAATCAGGATGGGTAATCATATCATGTTACAGATGTCTCTCTGGTAACATAGCAGATAGGTTGTAAATGTTTTAGCAGGCAAAACTGTTTTTAAAAATTGAATCACAAAGAACTCAATGAGTGTGCACCCACACTTTCATATGAAAGCTACAACCCAACTATAGCTCAAGATGAAGGAGAAAGAGGAGAGGGAGGGGAGGGAAGGGGAGAGAATGGGTTGAGGGAGGGTAATTTGTGGGCCCACACCTATGGTGCATTTTACAAGGGTACATGTTAAATCTACTAAGGGTAGAACATAAATATCTTAACACAATAACAGAAAATGCGGTGAAAGCTATGTTAACCAGTTTCGAAATAAAAGTATTTCGAATTGTATATAAAACCAGCACATTATATCCCATAATTACATTAATGTACACAGCTATGATTTAATAAAAAAAGTTTATAAACTCAATTCACACTTGCAAAGATGTAGTAATAACCCAAATGCCCACCAACCCATGAATAGATAAATATCTTGTGATATATGTATACCATGGAATATTATTCAGCCATAAAAAGATACTTTACATTTTTTGCATTTACCTGGATGGATTTGGAGACCATTCTCATAAGTATTTCAAGAATGGAAAAGCAAACATCCCATGTACTCAATACTAATCTGAAAATCGTAGACCAACAAGTATAGTTTTTCTCAAGTATATACAAGAGAAAAACAATTAAGTTCATGAGGAGGAGGGGGAGGTAAGAGATATGAATAGAACCTTCTCTGTCTAAAGAAGACAGATGAATGGCTAACAAACATATGAAAAAATGTTATCATCAATGTATCATCAATAATTATTAGAGAAATGCAAATCAAAACCACCCTGAGCTATCACCTAACCCCAGTGAGAATGGCCCACATCACAAAACCTCAAAGCCACAGACGCTGGTATGGATGTGGATAGAAGTGAACACTTTTACTCTGCTGGAGGGCCTGCAAACTCATAAAACCTTTTTGGAAGGAAATATGGAGAATCCTCAAAGAACTCAAATTAGACCTCCCATTTGATCCTTAAATCCCATTACTGGGCATCTACCCAGAAACAAAGAACATCCTTTTATCATAAGGACATTTGCACTAGGCTGTTTATTGCAGTTCAATTTACCATCACCAAAATGTAGGAACAATCTAAATGTCCACCTATCCAGAAATGGATTAACAAGCTGTGGTATATGTATACCATGGAATACTCTTTAGCCACTAAAAAAGATGGTGACTTTATATTTTTTGTATTAACCTGGATGAAGTTGAAACACATTGTTCTTTGTAAAGCATCACAAGAATGGATAAACAAGAATCTTATGTACTCAATTCTGATATGAGGACAATTGATGCTAGTACATGGCAGGGCCTAGGGGAGTGAAGAGAGGGAAGGAGTGAGAGTGTGGGGGGTGGTCATAGTGTATGACACACCTCTTGGGTTGGGACATAATTATAAGAGGGACTTTACCTAACAAATGAAAGCAGTATAATCCGGTTCTTTGTACCCTTGATAACTCTCCAACAATAAAAAAAAAAAGAGGACGAGAGGGGGCTTGGTAAGTTCCCACCTATTAGATACAATGTAGAGGTATTTGGCACACTTCCTGGGTGAAGGACTCAATTATAACTCAGACTTTGGACTTTACTTTACAAATACAAATAATGAAGCCTAATTGTATGTACTCCCATATTAACCCATAATAAAAATAAATAAATAATAAAAAGTAAAATATTTAAAAAGAAAGCAGTGAAAAGCAGTATATGACTTTGAATGGACACAAAAGACAGTTTGGGCATAAATGGGAAGATTTCAAATGTACTAAATATTAGGGAATTATTATTATTAATTAACTGGATTAGGTTTGATAATAATATTACAAGTATGTAAGAGAATGTCCTTGTTCTTAGGTGGTGTATTTTGAAATATTCAAGGGTGAAGTGTTATGTTTGCAATTTATTACAAATGAGAGAGAGGAGAGAGAAAGCAAATATGATGAAAGGCTAATGACTTATCTAAGTGGAACAAATAAGAGTGCTCATTATACTATTCATTCAACTTTCTGGACATTTGAACATTTTCAAATGAAAAAATTGGGAAATAAAAGGTTTTCAAAAGGAAAAAATCCTACTAGGAGGAAATAACAGTTAATATTTTTATAATTATACAGTGGAGAAAACCTTTAAAGTATTATTCAGAAGCAAAAACCATTCAAGCCTGAGCATCATAGTGAGAACTTGTCTCAATGAAAATAGCCAGGTGCAGTCATGCCTGCTTATAGTTCCAGCTACTCAGGAAGCTGAAGGTGGGAGGATCACTTAAGTCCAGGAATTTGAGGTTGTAGTGAGCTGTGATTGTACCACTGTACATCAGCCTGGGTGACAGAGTAAGAAAAGAAAAACAAAAATGAAATAACAACAACAACAAAAAGAACCCCATTCAGTTAATGACTCATAGACTTAACTACATGCAAATTTGAACTTTTGAAATACATACAAGGACCAGAAACATATGACATATGATAAACTAGGATAAATGTATACAACATATTTGACAATAAAAATTGAATATCCTTATTCTATCTTCCAGTGAAAAGAAAAATGTTTATACTCTGATAGAAAAATCTCTATTTATATGAAGGATGTAGATAAATAATTTAAAAATAAGGGTGAAGATGAGAAAATATGGAGTACCTAGTATTAATGACTGCTTAGTTGATGCTTCTCAATCTTCATCAAAGTGGTCTGAAATGCTTTATTTTTTTGAGACAGAGCCTCAAGCTGTCACCCTGGATAGAGTGCTGTGGCATCACAGCTCAAAGCAACCTCCAAGTCCTGGGCTCAAGCGATTCTTCTGCCTCCGCCTCCCAAGTAGCTAGGACTACAGGTGCCTGCCACAATGCCTTGCTATTTTTTGGTTGCAGCCATCATTATTGATTGGTGGGCTCGGGCTGGATTTGAACCCGCCAGCTCAGGTGTATGTAGCTGGAGCCTTAGCTGCTTCAGCCACAGGCACCGAGCCTGAAATGCTTATTAAAAATGTGACTTCCTGTGTCTTCTGTGGTAGTGAAGTCCAGGCATCAGTATAATACAAACTCCCCTAATGATTTATAACCACATTATTCAGGAATCAAGGGTAAGATTCAAAAATTTCCTTCCTTTTTTTTGAGAGTCTCACTCTAAGACTCTAGTCTCATTCTAGTCTCCCCAGGCTAGAGTATCACGGCATTATAGCTCACACAACCTCAAACTCTTGGGCTAAAATGATCCTCCTACTTCAGCTTCTCAAGTAGCTTGGACTACAGGAATGTGACACAACACCAGCCTAGTTTTTCTGTTTTACATATATATAAAATTGTTGGATTCATTAGGGGTACAAGAAACTAGGTTACATTGATTGCATTTGTTAGGTACAGTCCCGCTTAAAATTGTGTCTTGCCCGGCAAAAGTGTGTCACACACCAAGACCCCATCCCATCTCTCCTTCCCTCTCTCTGATCTTCCTTTCCCCACCCCACCTCCTTCTTTCTCTCTCTGCTCTCTCTTTCCCCCACCCCCACAGTGTCATTAATTGTCCTCATATCAAACTTGAGTACATAGGATTCATGCTTCTCCATTCTTGTGATGCTTTACTAAGAATATTGTGTTTCACTTCCATCCAGGTTAATACAAAGGCTGTAAAGTCTCCATCTTTTTTAATGGCTGAATAGTATTCCATGGTGTACATATACCACAGCTTGTTAATCCATTCCTGGGTTGGTGGACATTTAGACTGTTTCCACGTTTTGGCAATCGTAAATTGAGCTGCAATAAACAGTCTAGTGCAAATGTCTTTATGATAAAAGGGATTTTTTTCCTTCTGGGTAGATGCCCAGTAATGGGATTGCAGGATCAAATGGAAGGTCTAGTTTGAGTTCTTTGAGGATTCTCCATACTTCCTTCCAAAAAGTTGTATTAGTCTGCAGTCCCACCAGCAGTGTAAAAGTGTTCCTTTCTCTCCACATCTATGCCAACATCTGCAGTTTTGAGATTCTGTGATGTGGACCATTCTCACTGGGGTTAGATGTTATCTCAGGGTGGTTTTGATTTGCATTTCGCTAATAATTAGGGATGATGATCTTTTTTTTAATATGTTTGTTAGCCACTTGTCTGTCTTCTTTAGAGAAGGTTCTATTCGTGTCTCTTGCCCATTAATATATGGGATTGTTGGCTTTTTTCTTTTAATTTGAGTTCTCTATAGATCCTAGTTATCAAGCTTTTATCTGATTCAAAATATGCAAATTTATGTTATCAAGCTTTTGTCTAATTCAAAATATGCAAATATCCTTTCCCAATGTGTAGGTTGTCTATTTGCTTTGTTGTTGTCTCCTTAGCTGTACAGAAGCTTTCCAGTTTAATTAGGTCCCATTTTTTTTTGTTGTTGTCATTGCAATTGCCATGGCAGTCTTCGTTATGAAGTCTTTCCCCAGACCAATATCTTCCAGTGTTTTTCCTATGCCTTCTTTGAGGATTTCTGTTGTTTCATGCCTTAAATTTAAGTTATTTATCCATCTTGTATCAATTTTTGTGAGTGGAGAAAGGTGTGGGTCCAGTTTCAGTCTTTTACATGTGGATATCCAGTTCTCCCAGCACCATTTATTGAATAGGGAGTCTTTCCCCCAGTGCATGGTCTTATTTGGTTTATTGGCGATTAGGTGCTTATAAGATGTTAGCTTCATTTCCTGGTTTTCTATTCAATTTCAAATGACTACATCTCTATTTTTGTGCCCCTACCATGCTGTCTTGACCACTAGGGCTATGTAGTGCTGCCTAAAATCTGGTATGCTGATGCCCCTGGCTTTGTTTTTATTACTAAGAACTGCCTTAGCTATACAGGTTTTTTTTCTGGTTCCATACAAAATGCAGAATCATTTTTTCCAAGTCTTGAAAGTATGATGTTCGTATTTTAATAGGGATGGCACTGAATAGGTAGATTTCTTTGGGTAGTATAGACATTTTAACAATATTGATTCTTCCCAGCCATGAGCATGGTATGTTCTTCCATTTGTTAATATCCTCTGCTATTTCCTTTCTTAGGGGTTCATAATATTCTTTATAGAGGTTCTTCACCCCTTTTGTTAGGTATGTTCCCAGGTATTTCATTTTCTTTGAAGCTATGGTGAAGAGAGTTGTGTCCTTAGTCTCTCATCTTGGCTGTTATTGGTGTATACAAAGGCTACTGTCTTGTGGATGCTGATTTTATATCCTGAGACGTTACTGCAATTTTTGATGACTCCCGGGAGCCTTGTGGTGGAGTCTTTGGGGTTCTCTAAGTATAAGATCATGTCATCAGCAAAGAGGAAGAGTTTGACCTCCTCTGCTCCCATTTGGTCTTGCTTAATTGTATTGGCTAGCACTTCCAGCACTATGTTGAATAGTAATGGTGACAGATGACGACCTTGTCTGGTTCCAGTTCTAAGAGGAAAAGCTTTCAGTTTTACTCCATTCAGTAAAATATTAGCTGTGAGTTTGTCATAGAGAGCTTCGATCAGTTTAAGAAATGTGCCAAGTATGCCTATACCCTTCAGTGTTCTAATTAGAAAAGGATGCTGAAATTTATTGAATGCTTTTTCTGCATCTATTGAGAGGATCATATGGTCTTTGTTTTTGCTTCTGTTAATATGGTGAATAATGTTTATGGACTTGTATATGTTAAGCCAGCCTTGCATCCCTGGGGTGAAACCTACTTAATCATGATGTCTGACTTTTTTGATGATAAACTGTAATCTATTGGCTAGGATGTTGTTGAGAATTTTTACATTTATATTCATGAGTGAAATTGGTCTGAAATTCTCCTTTTTAGTTGGGTCTTTTCCTGGTTTTGGTATCAGGGTGATGTTCGCTTTGTAGAACATGTTGGGGAAGATTCTTTCCTCCTCAACTTTTTAGAATAATTTCTGTGGCATGGGAATTAGCTCTTCTTTGATGTTTGATAGATTTCTGGTGAGAAGCCATATGGACGAGGGCATTGTTTTGTTGGAAGATTTTTTATAAAAAATCTGTTTCTGTAATCTCAGTGCTTGAAATTGATCTTTTCAGGAGCTCTATTTCTTCCTGGCTAAGTCTAGGAAGAGGGTGTGATTCCAAATATTGATCCATTTTCTTCACATTGTCAAATTTCTGGACATAGAGTTTTTGGTAGTATTCAGAGATAATCTCTTATATCTCTGTGGCATCAGCTGTAATTTCCTCTTTATCATTTCTGATTGAGGTTACTCGAGATTTTACTTTTATATTTCTAGTTACTCTGGCCAAAGGTTTATATATTTCATTTATTTTTTAAAAAAACCAACTCCTTGTTTCCTTAGTTTTCTGAATGATTCTTTTGTTTTCAATTTCATTGATCTCTGATTTAATTTTGGATATTTGTTTTCTTCTGCTGGGTTTAGGCTTAGATTGTTCTTCTTTTTCCAATTCTATAAGATGGCTGGTGAGTTTGTTGATGGGTTCTCTTTCTGTTTTTTGAATGTAACCATCTAAACTGATAAATTTTCTGCTCATAACTGTTTTGCAGTATCCCACAGGTTTTGGTAGCTTGTGTCTTCATTACTGTTGTGCTTAAGGAAGTTAATGATTTCCTGTTTTATTTCTTCCTGCACCCAACTGTCATTCAACAAAAGGTTGTTTAGTTTCCATGCCTTTGTGTGGGGTTGAACTTTTTTTTGGAGTTGAGTCCCACCTTTAGTGCCTTGTGCTTTGAGAAAATACAAGGTAAAATTTCAATTCTTTTGATTCTGTTGAGGTTTGTTTTGTGTCCTAGGATATGATCAATTTTGGAGAATGTTCCATGGGGTGATGAGAAGAATGTATATTCTTTATCTTTGGGATGAAGTGTTCTATGTGCGTCTATCAAGTACAGTTGTTCTAGGGTCTTGTTCAAGTCCCTTATATCTTTGTTTAATTTCTGTTTAGAGGATCTGTCCAGTTCTGTAAGAGGAGTGTTAAAGTCCCCTGTTATTAAGGTGTTATAGGATATCATATCGCTCAGACTGAGTAAGGTCTGTTTCAAGAGTCTGGGAGCATTTAAGTTGGGTGCATAAATGTTTAGAATGAAACATCTTCTTGTTGTATTTTCCCCTTGACCAATATAAAGTGACCATCTTTGTCTTTTTTGACTTTAGTTGCTTTAAATCTACATGTATCTGAAAATAAGATAGCAACTCCTCTTTTCTTCTGAATTCCGTTTGCCTGAAAAATTGTCTTCCAACCCTTAACTCAGAGTTTTAATTTGTCTTTTGAAGCTAGGTGTGTTTCCTGCAGACGTCAGACGGATGGATGGCTTGTGTTTTTTAAGCCAGTCAGCCGATCTATGCCTCTTCAGTGGGGAGTTCAAGCCATTAACATTTATTGAGATAATTGATAAGTGTGGTAGTGTTCTATTCATCTTAGGTTGTGAAAGTCCATTGCTTAGTTTTATCTTTCGCATCATTGTGGAAGTTAGGTTCTGTCCTTTAATTTCTGAATTCTTACTTTGCTGTTGATCCATTGTGGTGGTCAGTGTGTAGAAGAGGTAGAAGTATTTCCTGTAGAGCTGGTCTTGTTGTGGCAAATTTATTCAATGTTTGCATATTGGTAAAAGTTTTGATTTCTCCATCAATTTTAAAGATTAGCTTAGTAGGATATAGAATTCTGGGCTGGAAATTGTTCTGTTTAAGTAGATTAAAGGTAGATGACCATTGTCTTCTTGCTTTAAAAGTTTCATTAGAGAAGTCTGCAGTCATCCTGGTGGGTTTGCCCCTGTAGGTCAACTGACGCTTATTCCTGGCAGCTTGAAGAATCTCTTCTTTTGTCTTGACTTTGGACAGCTTCATCAAAATGTGTCTTGGAGAAGCTCTGTTAGAGTTGAGGTGACCTGGGGTCCGATATCCCTCTGAAAAGAGTCAGAATCTTTAGTGATATTCTGGAAGTTTTCATTTATAATATTCTCTAGTATGGCTTCCATTCCCCTGGGGTATTCTTCTTCACCTTCTGGGATACCTGTAACTCATATGTTTGAACGCTTCATAAAGTCCCATAATTCTGTCAGTAAGCATTCTGCCTTCTCTCTCTTTTTTTCTGCCTCTTTAACCATCTGAGTTATCTCAAGAACTTTGTCCTCTACCTCTGAGATTCTTTCTTCTGCATAGTCTAATCTGTTGTTGATATTTTCTATTGCAGCTTTAAGTTTCCTAATTTACTGCTTCAGTTCCTTCAGCTCTGTTATATCCTTTCTATATTCTTCATATCATTCATCTCTTATTTGATTCTGTTTTTGGATTTCTTTTTGGTTATTTTCCACTTTATCAGCAGTTTCCTTCATTTTCCCCATCATTTCCTTCATTGTTTTCATCATCTGTATTCTAAATTCCCTCTGTGTCATTTCTAACATTTCTTTATATGTGGAATCCTCTGCAGTAGACACCTCACACACAGTCCCTTGGGGAGGTTGCTCTGGACTGGTTTTTCATGTTGCCAGGATTTTCCTGCTGATTCTTCCTCATGAGTGTTTTCTTTCATCTGTTTTCTTGCCCTAATTTTCCTTTCACTTCCTTTTGCTCTTTAAGTTACCGTGCCTCTGGCCTAGGGTTTCGATGAGTCCTTTTGGTATAGGACCAGAAGGATGAGAAGATTGAAGAGCAAGAAGGGAAAAAAGATTAAAAAAAAGAAAGAAAGAAAGGAAAAGAAAGAAAGGAGAGGGGGTGAGTAAAAGAGAATATTGACAAAAAGAAGAGAGGCACAGAAAGTGGGAGAATATAGGTGCAATATAGGTGTACAGTAGGGTACTTTGATCCAACCTCAAAAATCCCCAACCTCTGGGGGTGTTGGGTTGGGTGGTTCCCTTGAGGTCAGCAGCTCTTTGCCAGCCTATTCAGACACAGTACCCTACCTCCACCAAGTAGAGAGGAAAGACAAAAATGCTATAAATCAAACCAAAACAAAGAAACAGAAAACTTTACAGGATAAAATTGGGGGAAAAACCAAATAACAGGGGTAGAAACATTAACAAAAATGAAGTTCTAATTGTTAAAGAAGGCAACAATGGAAAATTATATTTAAACTAGAAAAATGAAGAAAGAAAAGAAAAAACATCTAGAAGGAAAATGTTGAAATTAAAAAAACAAAAAAACAAAAACCAAAAACAAAGTAGTATATGTATCTTGCTGAATATTGTTTGGGCAACAAGTTATCTTCTTGGGTATGAGATGTTAGTGACAATGCTGATATAGGTATACGAGATGGAACCTGGAGGCCTCTGCTGATTTCTAAAACCGTGCAGGGTAGTGAGCCTAAATCTCTCCTAAGCCTGCTTAAAAGTCCCTTTAAACTGTTAACCTTGGCTAAGCAGAAGCTTTCCCAGGAAAGCACTTATTGCTGGGATCACTCCTGAATTGGCTGCCTGCTTACCCAGTGTGCCAAAAGTGGTGTCACTCTATGCCCCTGAGTGCCAAGGCTGTAAGTCATCTCAGTCCCCACCTTTAGGCTGCTCAGTCACTAGATTACTTGCCAAAGGGATCGCTGCCCGATCCTCCCACTCTGACCCTGAGGGTGGAGCTTGCTGGGGCAGTTCTCTCACAATGGCTCTGAGTGGCCCACAACCAAACACGATTAGCTCCATCTGGCTCAGTGGCTCATTCCAGGGCCCTAGAGAATGCTTAAAGTCCTCCACACTCTCACCCAAGATCTCCCCAGGTAGTTCAACTGAGTGCCAAGTTCAAAAAAAAAAAAAACAGCTCGCAGGTAAGGCCTTTCCAGTTTGCAATCTCACTGCTGCTGTACTTACAACTGCTGGAGGGATTAGACCGAGCAAACACATGCAACCACTTGCCAGTTCTCCATTACTTTTGTTCTCCTCATGGGGTGCAGAAGTCCCTCACTGACTCCCTGTGTCCCCAAAGGGATTTTTATAGGCAGAAACCACCAGTCAGAGATGCCTGGAGTTTTCTCTCCCCAGTCTCACTGTGCCCAGTTGCAAGGAAGCTGTTACTCAGCCGCTATCTTGCTCCTCCCCACCAGCCTAGTTTTTCAATTTTTAGTAGAGATGGAGTCTCTCTCTTTCTTAGGATGGTCTTGAACTCATGAGCTCAAGCAATCCACCTGCCTTTGCCTCCCAGAGTGTTAGGATTACAAGTGTGAACCATCTTACCCAGTCAAAAATTTCCTTCCTTCAAGGCTGGACATAGTGGCTCACACCTATAATTCTAGCACTCTGAAAGGTGGAGGTGAGAGGGTTGCTTGAGGCCGTGAATTTGAGAGCAGCCTGAGCAAGAGTGAGATTCTATCTCTACAAAAAAAAAACATAAATTAGCTGAGTGTGGTATCATGTACCTCTAGTCCTAGCTACTCAGGAGGCTAAGGCAGGAAGATCGCTTGAGTCCAGGAGTTGGAAGTTGCAATTTGCAGTGCGTTATGATGACACTATTGCCTGTAGTTCAGGCAACAGAGCAAGACCTCTGGCCTTTGGGCTTTCCTGTCTTAGGCAAATTTCTTAACCACATGGGTATAATGTGAGTAATAACTACCTTGAAAGGCTATCATAGTGACACTGTAAAGTGCCTAGTACTGTGTTTGGCATATAACAGCTTCTTCTTCTTCTTTTTTTTTTTGAGACAGAGCCTCAAGCTGTCACCCTGGGTAGAGTGCCGTGGCATCACAGATCACAGCAACCTCCAATTCCTGGGCTCAAGCGAGTCTCCTGCCTCTGCCTCCCAAGTAGCTGGGACTATAGGCACCTGCCACAACACCTGGCCATTTTTTTTTAGGTTGCAGCCACCATTGTTGTTTGGCGGGCCTGGGCTGGATTTGAACCCACTAGCTTGGGTGTACGTGGCTGGCGCCTTAGCCCACTGAGCCACAGGTGCCGAGCCACAGCTTCTTTTTTTTGAGACAGAGTCTCACTATGTCACCCTCAGTAGAGTGTCATGGCATCACACCTCACAGCAACCTCACACTCTTGGGTTTAAGTGATTCTCTTGCCTCAGCCTCCCAAGTAGCTGGGACTACAGGTGTCTCCTACAATGCCTGGCTATTTTTGGGTTGTAGTTGTCATTTTTGTTTGGTAGGCCCAAGCTGAGTTTGAACCCACCAGCTCTGTTGCATGTGGCTGGCACCATAGTCATTGAGCTATAGGCACCGAGCCATATATAACAGCTTTTTAATAAATGGTGGTTATTACTCTTTTCACTCTTACTCATTTCTTCTTCTTCTTTTTTTTTTCAGACAGAGCCTCAAGCTGTCACCCTGGATAGAGTGCTGTGACATCACAACTCACAGCAACCTCCAACTTCTGGGCTCAAGCAAGTCTCCTGCCTCTGCCTCCCAAGTAGCTGGGACTACAGGCATCCACCACAATGCCCGGCCATTTTTTGGTTGTAGCCATCATTGTTGTTTGGCAGGCCCGGACTGGAATCGAACCCGCCAGCTCAGATGTATGTGGCTAGCGCCTTAGCCGGCTGAGCCATAGTCGCCGAGCCTACTCATTTCTTTTTTCAAACTGCTACATTTATTTTTTATTCAGATTATATGATCCTTTTATTTGTGTGTGTGTTATAGTGCTTTACACATAATTGCTCAAAATTAGAAATAATTGTGTCATGGGTTGAATTTTATCCTCCCAAAATATGGTGAAGTCCTAACCCAGAACCTCAGAATAGGACCTTATTTTGAAACAGGGTCATTGCAGAGGTATTTAACTTTAATGAGGTCATATTGGGGTATGTTGAGATCCTAATCTGATTGGTGTCCTTATAAGAAGAGGGAAATTCTGATACTACACACAAAGGGAAGACAGATGTGAAGACATACTAGGGAAAATAGTCACATGGCCACTAAGGCAGAAATTGGAATGATGCAGTACAAGCTAAGGAGTGCCAAGAAGTGTCAACAAACACCAGATGCTAGAAAGAGGCAAGGAAGCATTCTCCTCTACAGGTTTCAGAGGAAGCATAGCTCTGCTGCCACCTTGATTTAGGAACTCTAGCTCCTGTAGCTCTGAGAAAATAAATTTCTGTGGTTTTAAGCCATCCAGTTTTGGGTACTTGTTATGGCATCCCCTATGCAAATAATACAAATTGTGATAACTTTTCACAGATGGTTGCAAACCAAACTCTGGTACATTCATACAATCATAGGACAGATTACTACCTGGAGAAATCCAAAAGACACTATGTTGAGTGAAAGAAGCCAGTCTCCAGAGGTTATATCCTATATGATTCCATTTGTATGAAAAATCTATAGAGAAGGAAAATAGATCAGTGTTTGCCAGAGGTTGGGGGTGGGGTGAATGTTTGAGTACAAAGGGGAAGCATGAGGGAAATTTTTGGAGTTGGGGGACTGCTCTGTATCCTGATTGTGGCGGTAGTATCCTAAATCTATGCATGTGTTAAAACTCAGAACTGTGTAACCAAAACCAGTTAATTTTGTGGTATGTTGATTTAGATATTTAAAACCAGGAAAGCATAGAAACACACACATGTACACACATACACATATATATACCTAAATAATTTTCTTTCGAAAATGCTTTAAAGGAAATTTTCCATCTGAGTTTCTGCCAGAAAGGCTGTTTTGTGAGGGCTCTGCCACACCAGTCCTTGTGTTCTATGTGCCTGTTTTTCCATCTGTAAAAGGACAGGATCTATCTAGAGCAGTGATTGCCTAATTGTGTCCTAGTCACTCTCTTTGTGGAAGTTTGGGAGTGATGATGAATTTGGAGCGAAAGGACATTCAGACTTCTCTGGGCTCTGGACAAACAAGTATTCTTCAACTGGAGTAATTGTACTTTTATCTCATGTGTGTATGTATATATTTTTTGTTTTGTTTTCTAAAAACCTCTGGATTAGAATAGATGAATCCAAGGCAGAACCCCAGGCACCTGGAGAGTCTGAATAATCCTGGGTTCCAGAACCTACAAGTGGAGTTTACTTGTTCATCCCTTTTGCAAGTGTCCCTGTGGATCCTGGTAACTAACAAGGATCCAGGCTGCTGGCTCTAACAGTGTTTGTAAATAAGGTGTTTGAGGGAGAGCTAGAATTGTGCTTCTTCGTGACCTCTTGGATGCACATGGATTAAACACAATGGGACCTCTGAAAAGGCTCTAAATCTAGGTCTTCTCTGAGGTTCAGTCCAAAAGGACCCTAAACCATTTGTTTTTACACACTGGATTGTTTTTAATGAGCACTGTGTAAACAATGAAGGGCTATGTACAGATGGGGAAAATGCCATTATGAGGATGTGTGCTGACCTCAAACCAGCAGGGCCAAAGAGTACCATTGCCCTTTACTTTACTCCTGCCATGAAACAGTTCATGTGCCAGATACTGTGCTAAGGTCTAATTCTTACAACAGCTCTGTGGGAGAAGGTATGCCATTGTTTTGACAGGTGAGGAAACTGAGGCTTTAAGAGAGGCCCCAGGTCATAATAGCAGGAGATGTCAGAGGTGACAGGTTTGGGTCATGGCCAGCAACTCCAGTCTTCCAAACCAAGCAAGGTCCATGAGAGGAAACCCTGAGGCCTAGGGTCAGGCCTGCTCTGTCACAGTACCTGCCCTGGGAAAAGAACTATTGTTCCTTTCACAAAGGCTGGTAGGTAAGGACACCTTGAGACCTTACCATCCAGTATAGCACTCAAAAGGAAATTACAATATTTTTATAGTTTATAGAGGGAAATGTTTTCTTCAAAAACTAATATATAAACCAATCTAGAAAACCAGACAAAGGCAGTGCCCATAGCTCAGTAGGTAGGGTGCCGGCCACATACACCCAGGCTGCTGGGTTAGAACCCCATCCCAGCCTGCTAAAACAAGAATGACAACGGCAACAAAAAAATAGCAGGGAGTTGTGGTGGGTGCCTGTAGTTCCAGCTACTTGGGAGGCTGAGGCAAGGGAATCGCTTAAGCCCAAGAGTTGGAGGTTGCTCTGAGCTGTGATGCTGCAGCACTCTACTGAGGGCGACATAGTAAGACTCTGTCTCAAAAACAGAAACAAAAACAAAAAAAAGAAAAGAAAAGAAAACCAGACATAGACCACTGTGGTTGAAGGTGGTGGCAAGGGTAGCCTGAGACTCACCCAGGGCTCCTGGACCACTTGAAGTTCACTTATCCAGTAGGTTGGCATGTACTAGAAGCACAAAGGGTGCTAAAGAACTAGATGGGATTCTGAAAAACTCACTCCTGGGTTAGCCAGTTTCAAGCTGGGGTTGGGATTCCAGGCCTGCCACATGTTTGGTGCTGCTGACAGGTCTATCTGAGATGGACATCATCTGTGCCACCCTGTTTCTGCCAGGCTCCAGTAGCCTGACCTACCCCCCATAAAATAAGAAACATTTTCACCATCATACACTTAGTGAATTTTATTCTTTAAAGATGTTAAAAACTCCATCTGCCCTCCTTTTTTTCTTGCTGGTCTACAAGGCATCATCCTGTTTTCTCTACCAACAAGATATCAATGTTCAAGTTTGCTGTTGGATTGCGGCAGATATTGGGCTGGCTGGGATAGCTCACCTCGGCATCATCAGATTCAAGTCTTTCTCATAGATATCAGGAATCATGCCAACTGGCGAGTTGACCATGTGCACGGTGTTCTTACTAAACAGCTTGAATTCATAATGGATAAGCTGTTCCCAAAAGCCGTTGTTGGGCCGAATAATGGGACGGCACGACTTGGCCCATGTGTGGGCGTCTAGCAGGGTCATGGCATGGTATTTCATGAGGTAGGCAAGGCAGAGGGCAGCTGAGCGGCTCACTCCGGCTGCACAGTGCAGCAACGTGCGGCCCTGCTTCATTTCCACGCTGTGGATGTGATCAGCAACTGGGTCAAAAAAGTCGTAGAGGGACGAGGTGGGAGTGTCCGCCACAGGTACCTGTACATATTGAATATCCTCGAAGAACGCGTTTGCCACCTCCACTGACACGTTGATGACCGTGGTGATGCGGTTGTTGGACAACAGGAGTTTGTTGCTGGCAGCCACACCATTGCTGATGTACAGGCTGTTGGTTATCTGGGAGAGGCCTTGGATGGTGGGCTGCCTGCCTGCCTGAGATGGAAGAGAACTCGGGGAGGTTGTCATCAAGGCGGCTGATCAGTTGCCTCTGTGTGCTGGTTCAGGGCACCACCCTTGACGGTGAGGTCAGGAAAACAGCCCTGCCGCGAAGTCTACTATGAGGGTTTTGGGGAAACAGGACTGGTCCCCACTGTCTTCTACTTTGCTCTTGCCACGCCGACCCTGTGCGTCACAGTCCCCAACAGCTAGGTGGTAGTACTCTGGTTTCCATGGCAATGGCCATTTGCCGCAGTCAGGGCAAGGGCCTCTGAGCCAGATCTTCATAGAAATCTGAGATCTCTTTCCTTTTTTATCTTTCTACATAGTCGCTTATTTTCCAAGGCCTAATTCTTATCTTTCTTGACTTTTTACAATGTTTTGATAGAAGATATCTATTTTATGCTTCAATTATTTGACCACATTGAACACAGTATCTATGAATACTTCTATTCCACTAGTGTTGGAAAACAGGGCTTACACTTTGTCTGCAAAAAAGCAGCATCATATTTTAAGTTGGGGAACAGTGCTGGGCTCATGTGATTTGCTAATCTCTCTAAAATTATAGAGAGATATGGCTAGACTTGGGGACTGTCTTGATAATTCTTTGTCCTTTTTACAAACACATCAGGGATGGTTGTAAGGGGAGGAGTATTACTAACTGATATAGAACCCATTATCTATCATGGAGTTGGCCTGTGGTACACATTGTGACTAATTTAGCAATGTCACAGTCCATTTATATATATAGCTCAAATGATTTACCACTCAATTTTACTTTATTGCCTGAAACAGCTCACATTATCTTATCTACTTTCCTCAAAAAGAATGCCCACATCCTTTGTAAATTACAAGTTACTCTGTCCACCACTGATGGTGTCTTCACAGTAATATTAATATTCTAGAACAAATTAATGCTACTTGGTAATTGGGCCAAAAATTTGACTTTTAAAATGTTACTTGACATTTACATTTTGTCTCAAATAAGGTTTTTGTAGAATTTGGCTGAAAATCAAAAAGGACTATAAACTAAACTAACAAATTGTTTCACAGATTGGCCATGAGACTCAAATATTTCACTCTCCTTCCATCATCATTTTGGTTTGTGTGCAAAGGTGTGCTGTGATTATGAACAATGATGAAATAGATGCCAGTCTTTTTGTGATGATCAAGAAAATGATAGCCTTAAGACACAGCACACTTTTCGTTCAGTTGTCATAATCAAATTATTTTGCATTACTCAAATTGTCAGTCCTCACAAGGCTATCTGAAAGGAATCAGAACAGAAACCCTAAATAAATATGAAACTACCCATTTGGGATAGCTCAATTGGGCTAAAGTTATTTAAAGAGTTTATTCTAACATCTCACATAGGGTATTAAGAACACCTTTGCAATCTATGAAGTAATGTGGAGGCCCTAAAAGAGTATATTATTTCATAAGCATACATTTCTTTCTTTCTTTCTTTCTTTTTTTTTTTTGTTTCTGAGACAGAGTCTTGTTTTATTACCTGCACTAGGCATCAGCTTAGCTCACTGCAGCCTCAAACTCCTTAGTTCAAGTGATCCTCCTGTCTCAGCCTCCCAAGTAGCTGGGACTATAGGCCTTCACCACTGCACCTGACTAATTTTTCTATTTTTAGTAGAGATGGAGATCTTGCTATTTGTTCAAACTTATCTTGAACTCCTGGCTTCAATCAATCCTCCCACCATGGCCTCCCAAAATTCTGGGATTACAGGCATGAACCACCACACCTAGCCAGATCTACACTTCTTAAACTTTAAAACTATATTAAACTACAAGTGTGTTAGCTCTCACCTGTAATCTTAGCACTTTATGAGGCCAAGGTGGGAGGATCGCTTGAGGTTAGGAGTTCGAGACCAGTCTGGGCAACATAGCAAAACCTGATCTGTACAAAAAATAGAAAAATTAGCTAGACATGGTGACACATGCCTGTAGTCCCAATAATTGGGAGACTGAGGTAGGAAGATTTCTTGAGCTCAGGGTTTCAAGGTTGCAGTAAAGGATGATCATGCCCTGCACTTTACCCCAGGTGATAGAGATCCTGTCTCAAAAATAATTACTAACATTAACCAAAATAATTTCAGACACTATTCTCAGAGACAAGCAAGACCAATATTAAACAGATTTATTCATTTATTCTTTCATATTCTGTGATATTTGGATGTCTTAAAGGCTTTTCTTGGGTAGATCAGGTGTTGGCCTTTCATTTCCTTGGATCTTGAAACAGGTCATTTTGAGATTTCCACTTGTCCCTACATTTCCTAGTTATTCAGTAAAGAAAATGTATAAGGGACTTGCCCAAGAACACATTCTCTTTACACCACTGTGAAAAGACCCTGGATGTTAAAAGCTGATTCGTCTTTAGATTTCTCAATTCAGTAGTCAAGGCTCTTTTCAATTTGATCTAAGCCTGCCTTTCAAATATCATTCATTCATTTATTCATCAGATTTTTATTAATAATCTATGGTATACATTAAGCATCTATACTAGGCATTTTCACCTATATAATTCCTCAGTTCTGACCAAATGAATAAAATATTCCTGGTAAATACAAAATTTACAATCCTGCTACATGACCTTTGCCATTCATTCTTCTCACTTGAGAAAAATCTTCACTTTTCTCTGCTTCCCGTAGCCTATCTAAGTTTCAAGAGTCAGATCTATTAATTTGAAAAGAGGATCATCCTAGGCACAGTCCTAGCACTCTGGGAGGCCAAGGCAGGAATATTGCTTGAGCTCAGGAGCTTAAGAATAGCCTGAGCAAGAGCAAGACCTTGTCTCTACTGAAAACAGAAAAATTTACCAGGTGTTGTGGTAGGTGTTCGTAGTTCCAGCTACTCATAACACTGAGGCAAGAGAATCCCTTGAACCCAGGACTTTAAGGTTGCTGTGAGCTGGGCTAATGCCATGGCTCTGTAGCCTGGGCAACAGAGTGAGTCTCTGTCCTGAATATATATATATGAAAAAAGGATCAAATGAGCATCCATCTTCCAGTTTGTATCAGGAATAGTCCTAGTAAGGTGTAGATCCAATACAATGCACAGCCTTGTTTCCAAGAGCGTATAGTTTAGTCAGAGAGATAGGTAATCTTGGAAGAGTCCAGAAGAGAGGGTTATTCATTGTTTTATATATGTGTTTGGGAGCCAGGGTCAGATGGGGGGTGTCATGGAAGACTTTGCAGAAAACATGACCAGGAACAAAGCTTTTTGTTTGTTTTTATTATTTATTGTTTATTCTGCTCAAGTTTCATTTTGAAAAATACCCAACCTACAAAAAAGCTATAAGAATAGAACAATAAACATCTGTTTATCCTTCACTTATAATTCATGTATTGTTAACTTTGCCACATTTGCTTTATATTTCTATTTAGATATATAAACATACATATTTATTTATTTGCTTGTTTCTTTTTGCTTAATCATTGAGAATTTATTGCAGATAAAGTAACACTTTAACTCTTTAGCATGTATTTCCTAAGAACAAATATATTCTACCTAATAGTACAATGACCATATCCAGAAATATGATCCCATGTTGTTACCTAATATGTAAACAATATTCATTTTTCTTGTTGCAGCAGGTAAAAAGAAAGAAAAAATATATACAGCTCATATTCAAATTTTATGTCTTCCCACTAATATTTATAGCTTTTTTTTTTCCTTTTAATCCAGGATAGAATCAAGTCTCAACATTACATTTAATTGTCACATTTATCTAGCATTTTCTATTTTTTAATTTTATTTATTTATTTTTTTGAGACAGAGTCTCACTTTGTTGCCCTCTATAGAGTGCCGTGGCATTATAGCTCACAGCAACCTTAAACTCTTGGGCTCAAGTGATTCTCTTGCCTCAGCCTCCCAAGTAGCCAGGACTATAGGTGCCCACCACAATGCCCGTCTATTTTTTCAGAGACAAGGTCTCACTCTGGCTCAGGCTGGTCTTGAACTCATAAGCTCAGGCAATTCACCCACTTTGGCCCCCCAGAATGCTAGGATTACAGGCATGAGCCACTGCACCCAGTCCTGTTTCTAGTATCTTTTAATTTGGAACAGTTTCTGAGCCTTTTATTTTGGTCTTTCTGGACATTGGTATCTTTGAAGAGCTCAAACCAATTTTATAGAACATTGTTCGACTTGGATTTGTTTGATTGTTTCCTCAGGACAGATTCAGGTGAAACATTTTTGGCAAGAATGCCACCAGACTATGATTCCATATACATTGTATCAGGGGTCGTATGTTATTTGCTTGTCTCATTAATGATAATAATAATTTTGACCACTTGGTTAGGGCGGCATTAGCTAGACTTCTCTAATCTAAAAGAAGCTTTTCCTTTTTGTCAGTAATAAGGAATATGTGGGTGATACTTTAAGTTTGTGGGACTTTCTTTGGAACAGCACTTTGAAGAAAAAATAGTTCTTCAGGCAGACAAGGAGAAGAGAACATTCTAGACAGAAAAGAAGTATATACAAAGGCACAAAGGTATGAAATAGTGTGTCAAAAAGGCAGAGAACAACTCAAAATTTATAGAGTACACAGAGTGAGGCACAAGAAATGGCAGGTAGGATGGCTTAGGGATCCCAAAGAGCCTTAAAACAGGACCTTGAGCTTGATCCTGTTGGCCAGGTGACACCCTGGAGTACTTTTTGTAGGGAAAAGTCATCACCAGAACAGATTTCTAGGAAGCTCACTTGCAGCTATGTGGATGAGAGGAGGTAAGGTGGCCGACTGGAGCCAGCTTTCAATAGAAGCTCCCATCCTGAGGGAGAGTTAATAGCCAGAATGAACCCTATAAAGCTGAAGGTCAGGAGCTGAACTGGGAGAGAAGACTGATAAGTGCATGTCATCCCTGCTGAAGCAAGCTGCAATTCCAAGGAAGCAAATTTCTTTTTTTTTTATTGTTGAGGATTCATTGAGGGTACAAGAAATCAGGTTACACTGATTGCTTTTGTTAGGTAAAGTCCCTCTTCCAATTGTGTTTTGCCCCCCAAAGGTGTGGCACACACCAAGACCCTACCCCCCTCGCTCCTTCCCTCTCTTTGCTCTTCCTTTCCCCACCCCTCCCTCATTCTTTCTCTTTCTGCTCTCCCCTTCCCTGACCTCACCATGTCATTAATTGTCATTGAAAGGGAAGCAAATTTCAAGTACAAAACCCATCACAACGCGGATGAGAGTCTGTCCCCTCCCCTAAGTGAGTGGCTCACAGTGTGCTTTCTATAAATAAGCAGTGAACAGAAGACCTTTGTTTCATCACATAGGAGAGAGCCTATGAAGGACAGAACTCCTTCTCCAAAGAGATCCTATTGTGAGCTGAGGCATTCTCTCATCTGGCATAAAAATTGAACAAATATTTTTCCTGCCTCTCTGAACTCCCAGTCCACCTTTACCCCCTCTCCTGGTAATCTAGAAGCCTACCCCCTACAGAGCCTGGAGTGTCTGGTGGTTCCTTGCTAGGGCTGGGCATTGCATGGGCCACAGTGCAGCTGCACCGAAACTGTGACTTGAGTAGAAGTGGAGAGACACAAGGGGAAGGGGACTGGCCTAGCACTGCAAAAGGGCGTAGCACGGGGACCCACACAGTGGCACCTCTGACACAACAGTGTATTCTCACCAGGGTCAAATTTGAGAGAGACACCTCCTCAATTCTGTGGACCACTCGAGGGAGCCAGGCCTCACCATACAGGGGTACCAGAGGTGGAATGCAGCTGGGGCAGAGCCATGGTCTCTGTATAAGAGAATCCCCTGCCTTGGAACAGACTCAGGTGGAACACACCCCAGTTTCCAATTAGCACTGGAGGGATTTAGGCTTCAGCTTCTCCTGCTAGCTGGTGGTAGAGTGTGGAGGCCTGGCTGAGGAGGCATTGACTCCCCTTTGACTCTGGCAGGCACAAATCCCTGGAGCATTTGCTTATGGGAGGGAAGTGGGCCACAGCCCTGTGAGGTTAACAGTGACTGGGTGTGGTGAAGGTGCAGGTGGGGAAGGAGGTGCCAACCCCCCTGGGCTAACTCTTTTGCTGAGCAGGCCTTTCTGACTCCATGGAGCACCAGAGAGAGTCACACTGGAGCTGCCAGTGGTCCCCCGATATCTGGTTGTTGGAGACCTTTTGAACTCTCCCACATGAACGGCAATTGTGCTGCCTGGGACAATTGATTTGGAACTCTTGACCTGGGCTGGCCACCTGGGGACCCTCCAAGGTTGAGCCCTGGTGGTATTGTAGTCGGAGGGACTGATTCTCCTCTTCCAGTTGTTGCCCATAGGGTGTGGGGTGTCTTAGTTGTTGGTATTTCTCCCAGGTGAGATTTCAGCCCAAAGCAACTGATTCACTAGAATTGGATAGAGGCTGGCTGAATACAAGACAGAGTCACCTAGCCCCATCACACCAAGCAGGTCCCCAGAGTCTCAGACTACAGGACTGAAAGGGACCTTTGTAAAGCTGTAGGGATAAAACCACAGTCACCAGTCTCAGCTCTTGGTAAAGGGCTGGTTACCTACAACTCCAGGAGTCCTCAATCCAATTTCACCTTACCAGCTTCTCTAGCCAAACTGTGAAAAATAATCATGGAGTGGAACCAACAGAAAAACTCTGACAACAGGAATAATTAGAGTAGATCAACTCCTCTAAGGAATGACAAAGAAGACACAACAGAAGATGCCATTTATAAACAAATAGCTGAAATGTCAGAAATAGAGTTCAGAATATGAATGGCAAATAAGATTAATAGAATGGGAGTAAAGTTGGAATTAGAAATTCAAGGAGTAGTTTGAAAATTATCTCAAGAAATCAATGAATTCAAAGACAAAAACTCCAAGGATTTAGTCACAATGAGGAAAGAAATTCCAGACCTCACAGAACTGAGAAATACAGTAGAATCCCTCAGTAATAGAATGGAGCAGGTAGAAGAAAGAATCTCTGATGTTGAAGACAAAGCTTTTGAACACTCCCAAATGCTCAAAGAGGCAGAGAAGTGGAGAGCAAAAACAGATTACTCCCTGAGAGAGTTGTGGAACCATTCCAAAAGAGCAAACATTTGCCTTATAGGAATTTCTGAAGGAAAAGAAGATGGTCCTAAAGGCACTGATGCTCTACTCCAAGATATAATGGAGGAGAATTTCACAAGCATGGCAAGAGATACAGATATTCAGATAGAAGACAGTTCAGAACCCCAGCACAACTCAATCCAAATAAGGCATCTCCTAGACACGTTGTAATTAAATTTGCCAAAGTTAAAATGAAGGAGAAAATTCTGCAAGCAGCCAAACATAAGAAAATTGTAACCTGCAAGGGCAAGAACATTGGAATGTCTGCAGATCTCTAAGCTGAAACTTTTCAAGCCAGAAAAGCATGGTCATCGACCTAATCTCCTAAAACAAAGCAACTTTCAGCCCAGGATCCTGTATCCATCTAAACTGGGTTTCATTTGTGATGGAGAAATCAAATACTTTACCGACTTACACATGTTAAAGAAATTTGCCATAACTAAACCAGCTCTCCAGGATATTCTCAATATCATAATGGACCCATCCTCCATTATGACCATTAAACTAATGGTCTACCACCAAAGTAACCTCACCCAGAAAGCCTTGAACAAAACCCAACATCCATAATGGTGAAAAGATTGAAAGTATCCACTGGACACTTGAAAAACGTGACAACCCAAATACTACTATGCGTATCAATATTCTCAATTAATGTGAATGGCTTAAACTGTCTCTAAAGAGGCACAGATTGGCTGACTGGATACATAAACTTAGGCCAGATATCTGAAGCATACAAGAATCTCATCTTAACTTAAAGGATAAAAATAGACTGAGGGTGAAGGGGGTGGGCATGTATAATTAAGGCAAATGGAAATCAGAAAAAGCAGGGGTTGCAATTTTATTTGCAAATACAATAGACTTTAAACTAACAAAAGTAAGGAAAGATAAGGATGGTCATATTTGTCTAGGGAAATACTCAACATGAAGGGATTGTAATTATTAACATTTATGTGCCCAACCAGAATGCTCCTCAATTTATAAAGGAAACCCTAACAACATGAACAATTTGATATCTTTTTGCCCTATAATAGTTGGAGATTTTAACACTCCTTTGGCAGTGTTGGATAGATCCTCCAAGAATAAACTAAACAAAGAAATATTGGAACTAAACTTGACCTTATAACAAATGGACTTAACAGACATCTACACAACATTTCATCCTAATAAAACCAAATATATATTCTTTGCATTAGCCCAAGGAACAGCCTCCAAAATTGATCACATCTTAGGTCACAAGTCTAACCTCAGAAAATTTAAAAGAATAGAAATTAATCCTTGTATTTTCTTGGACCATCATGAAATAAAAGTTGAACTCAATAGCAACAGGAATCTTCATACTAAAACAGAGTCATGGAAACTAAATAACCTTATGCTGAATGATAGCTGGGTTGTAGATGAAATTAAGAAGAAAATTACCAAATTTGTGGAATAAAATGATAATGAAGATACGAATTATCAGAACCTGTGGATACTGCAGAGGCAGTCCCAAGAGGGAAATTTATAGTATTGCAAGTTTTTCTCAAGGGAACGGAAAGAGAGGATGTCAACAACGTAATGGGACATCTCAAACAACTAGAAAAGGAAAAACATTCCAACTCCAAACCCAGCAGAAGAAAAGAAATAACCAAAATAAGGGCAGAATTAAATGAAATTGAAAACAAAAGAACTATTCAGAAGATCAAAGAATCAAAAGTTTGGTTTTTTTTTAGCAGGCAGACAGCCCTCAGAATGGGAGAAAATATTTGCAGGTTATGCCTCAGACAAAGGTTTAATAACCAGAATACACAGAGAACTCAAGTGTATTGGCAACAAAAGGGCAAGTGATCCAATCTCAGGGTGGGGAAAGAACTTGAAGAGAAACTTCTCTAAAGAAGACAGGTGCACGGCCTACAGACACATGAAAAAAAAAATGCTCACCATCCTTAATGATCAGAGAAATGCAAATCAAAACTACTTTGAGATATCTTCTAACTCCAGTAAGATTAGCCCACATAACAAAATCCCAAACTCAGGGATGTTGGCGTGGATGTTAAGAAAGGAGAACACTTCTACACTGTTGGTGGGAATGCAAACTTATACATTCCTTTTGGAAAGATATTTGGAGAATCGTTAGAGATCTAAAAATAGATCTGCCATTTGATCCTTTAATTCCTTTACTGAGTATATATCCTGAAGACCAAAAATCACATCATAATAGAGATATTTGTACCAGAATGTTTACTGCAGCCCAAATCATAATTACTAAGTCATGGAAGAAGCCCAAATGCCTATCGACCCATGAGTGGATTAATAAATTGTGGTACATGTATACCATGGAATACTATGTAGCCTTAAAGAAAGATGGAGACTTTACCTCTTTTGTGTTTACATGGATAGAGCTGGAACATATTCTTCTTAGCAACGTATCTCAAGAATGGAAGAAAAAGTATCCAATGTACTCAGCCCTAATATGAAGTTAATTTATAGCTTTCATATGAAGGCTAAAACCCAATTATAGCACAAGAATATAGGGAAGGTAGAAAAGGAGGGGAGAGGAGGGGGGTGGATGGGTGGAGGGAGGAGAATTAGTGGGATCACACCTATGGTGCATCTTAACAGAGTACTGGTGAAACTTATTAAATGTAGAGTATCAATGTCTTAATATAGTGATCAAGAAAATGCCATGAAGGCTATCTGTAACAGTACGATCAAAATATTTCTGATTGTATATGAAGCACATTCTGCCCTATGATTGCACCAATGTACACAATTATAATTTAATAAAATTATAAAAAAAAACAACATAACAAAAACAAATAAACAAACAACAACAACACAAAAAACCACAAAACAAAACAAAACCAAGAAACAAAGCAGTAAATATATCTTGCTGATATTGTCTGGGCAAGAGGTGATCTTCTGGGGTATGATATGTTAATCGCAATGTTGATATGACTGAACAAAATGGAGACTGGAGGCCTCTAATGATTTCTCAAACCCCGTAGGGTGGAGAGCTTAAATCCTCCGCAGCCTGTTTAGAAGGCACTTTAAATTGCTAACTTGAGCTAAGCAGAAGCTTTCCCAGGAAAGCGCTTGTCGCTGGGATCACTCCTTAAGTGGCTATCCACTTACCCAGTGTGCCAGAACTGTTCTCACCCAATGCCCCTGAGGGCTAAGGCTGCAAAGTGTCTCAGTCCCTGCCTTTAGGCTGCTCAGTCACTAGGTTACTCGCTCCCGCTAGATGCTTGTTCTGTGACCCTGAGGGTGGAGCTTGCTGGGGCAGTTCTCCTATGATGGCTCCACAACCAAACACTGGTAGCTCCGTCTGGCTTGGTGGCTCAGTCTGGAGCCCCAGACAACACTCAAAGACCCCCACACTCTTGCCCCAGTTCTCCCAAGGCAGTTCAACTGAGTGCCAAGTCCAAAAGAAACCCAAACAG
>CAUYON010000944.1:0-28304 GCA_963573935.1 Arctocebus calabarensis
TGCATACTTTGATTCGGACAAAAGCTTGATCACTAGGATCTACATAGAACTCAAATTAACAAAATTATCAATATAAGTAATGAAATTATTAATTTTAATAAAAAGACCCAACAATCCCTTAGATCACTGGGCAAGAGAGATCAATAGAAACTTCTCTAAAGAAGGCAGATGAATGGCTAGCAAACATATGAAAAAATGTTCATTGTCCGTAATTATTAGAGAAATGCAAATCAAAATCACCCTGAGATATCATCTAACCCCAGCAACAATGACCAACTTATGTCTTTAAAATGATAAGTCTGCTAGTCAGTAGGCCAGGGGGAAAGACTGAGCTCCAGAGAGTTTAAGATTAAGTGTTCTATCCTGGAAGTTATACAAGTCACTGATGCTGTCAATTCTGTGAATGGCAGAATTTGAAATTTGTTATACAACAATTTAACCATTGAAATAAAAGTTATTATCACCAGTTACAGGACAAACTAATGTTATATGTGCTTTTTGGTATAAAAGTTTGAGACGAATGTCATATGATTTCTATGAGTTCTTGGCAAAAGCACATCATCTAGATCTAAATGTGAAGAAATTTCATATATGCCATAATTGTGAGAAAATCAAAATAGTTGATATATGCTCATCAAAAATTCCAAGGTCACAAAAGACAAAGAAACTGTTTCAGATGAAGAAATGTTAAAGAAAAGTTTTTGAGACTGTTGCCCAGACTATAGGGCAGTGATAAACATGGCTCACTGAAGCCTTGTAACTCCTGGGATCAAATCCTCACAACTCAGCCCCCTAAGTAGCAAAGACGACAGGTGTGCATCGCTATGTTCAATTAATGTTTCATATTTGTTATAGAGAAGGGTCTCATTATGTTGCCCAGGTTGCATTGGTTTCCTTGGTGTCCCAAAATGCTGAAATTACAGGTGTGAGACACTGTGCCTGATCTTAAAGACATATATTAAAACATGTCTTGTTTTGTTTTATTGCTTTTAAGAGACATATGGAACTTCATGCTTTGAGTAAGGTCTTTGGATTATGGTAGTGCTGTATCAATACTGATGCCTGAAAGTGATGATTGTTTCAATGGAGTATGTTGATAAACCATCTCTCGAGAGGTAGTGGCTGGGGGAAGCCTTGATTTATAACATTTAATTATTTACATAACATAAATGCTCCTGTAGTGGCTGATTCCAAGATATTATTGTGAAATCACTGAGAGTGGATGGGAAGACGTGTGCACATTTGTCACCTGAAAGCCTATTGCACTAGTTGTAGCACAGTAACCAAGTGTGGAAGTGTATGAAAGTATACTTGTCTTTTAGTTATAATGGGTATCATGTCTGCAACTTACCATCAGTTGGTATAAAAAGTCATTATAAATTATGTGAATATAAAATAAATACATAGATAAATATAAATGTATACATAATATTGAGAGAGAGTAATAATGCAAATAAAATAAATGGTATACAGTAATATTTTCTACTGTTCTTTCAGTTTTTCTATAAGGTTGAACTATTTCAAAATAAAACATTAAAAAGTTATAGAATAGAAATAGTAATTGAAAAGAATATAGACAATAAAACAATTTGCTACTTAATATGAGAAAATAGATAATAGTCCTCTTAGATGTTATAATTTCCATATCATTAAAAAGCAAATGACTTTTACCACATTACTCTATAATAACTAGCAATGATATTTATGTCAATTTGAAATATTTCAATATTAGTATAGTCCAGGAATATTTCAAAATAGTGAATAATCAATCAATGTCATATTATTAAATTATGTATTAAATATCTAAAGATAGATCAGAAATTTTACAGTACTAGAAATTTAGTAGTGAAAGAAGTTGACTAAACACTCTTTGTGCAAGAATAAAGGAGTTTTTGATTTATTGACATTGAGAAAACAGAAATCATATTGAACAGTGAAGCAAAGTAGCAAAAGTGAATTGAGGAAATTTGAGAAAATAGCCTGAGAAGTTAAAAAATGATTCATTCTTATTTAAGTTTTTGGTAGAGCCATAGGATTACATAACAAAATATGAGTAATAATTTTTAAAATTTTCTTAAGTAATAACAACTTTTAAAAATATTCTTTAAAGATCATTTGCCTATGATATAGATTCTTAAGTGCAATTTGTTGTTCATATAAAATAAAAAATTAAAATTATTTTTATAAGGTGGATTTTTATAATTTTTATTATTCTGTGAGCACAGTGATAAGCAACTACTGAAAGATATGATCCATTTTTACCTTCTTGTGACTATGAAGCAGATGAGAAAGGTACAAAAATGTACAAAAGTAATGATTTTCCTCATTCAAATTCCAACTATTCAAATGACTCTCTCATAAGAAAGAAAAAGTTTTAAAACTAGTTTAATGTATGTATGAATTTTCTATGCAAGGGTTCCTTACTCTCCACCATTTTATTCCTTCTATCACATACTATATATTAAAATGATTCCTTCTATCACATACTATATATTAAAATGATATAGTCAAGATGTTCCTCCACAGCAACTAGAAAATTATCTAGCTTTCCTTTTGGAGTAAGATTTAAAACTAAAAGGCATCTTTCATTTTTATTTGTTAATATTGAAAAAGAATTAACCATAATGAGAAAATGCAATGACACTTCCATGAATAAAAATATAAAAGAGGATCATTAATTAATCAGAATCACTTTCTTATTTTTCCTCCACATTCAAATTTAGAGATAAGAGTACAATCACAAGATTTATAGCAAAATTCATTTCTAGGTTTTTTCCTTTAATTAGATTATTTCATTAATTCATATAAGTACTGCCCAGAGTTCATTGATAATAGAAAGGATGGTGCTAAACTGGATATGTCCTTTACTCATCAACAACAGATTTAATTAAGATAAGTACAAAGCATTTTCTACAAAATATAATCTCATTTGTTGATTAAAATATTTTTGAAATTTTATTGACAATGCTAAACTTAATAGAAAACACATTTATTGAATGATTTAGTTACATTTACTACAAAATATAACAATAGTAGGGCACTCTCTGAATTCAGTGAATGAATCAAATCCATGGTAATTGTAACTGCTAAAACTGTAGGGTCTCTAACATTAATACTAACAACAGAAGATGAAAATATTAAAAGAAAATTCACAGAATAAATCAAATAACATGTTAATCTCTAAAATTCTTATTTATTAAAAAGTTTTAAATATTAACTTATGTAAGGATAGAAGCCACACAAGGAAAGTCATTTGAATTATAAATCAAACATTTGTATTCACAAGAAGTATTATAATCTTATACCTGACACGACTATAAAATAACTGGAAAAAACTTAGCTTCCTTTCTAACAAAATAAACCCTATTTCTTTGTATTCATAATTCTCATGCTAGTCATTCTAATTTTATTAGTATAATTGGATTATTGACAATGATTTGAAAAGCATTTTACTAATGGCACAGTTGAGAAAGTAGAAAGATATAAATCATTTTTCAATCTTTTAGTGTTCTGGTTTAGATGAGGCTTCTGGGTTACATAAAAAAAGAAATGTTACAGGCTTAATATCTGACAATGATATGGTCTTTAAGGCAATCCTTTCAGAATGAGTATCATATATGAATATGTTTTTGTAATTTTTAATATAATATATTTCTAAGGGCACATCTTCCCACATATATTACTTAAATATATTAGAACAACAAAAACTTGATAATCAAACATGTTTGGAAAATATACAATATTAAATTCTTTCTTGGTATGTAACACATTTAAGTTTCTGAAAAGTCCTGAGACAACAAAACAGTCTTACTTAAAAAATATTTAGGCATACCTTTACATAATCTTGAATATCATTTTAAAAGTTTGAAACAAAAATTTAATCAAAAGGCAAAATTGATAACAAATAGCCTAGGTAGTTTGTCCAATGTATATAAAACAGTGAGAAAAACAGCATACAGTCTATTAAAATTTCATTAAATGGAATCACATACATAGAATGGCCAAATTGAGGATAAGACTTGTAATCTCTAAACATTTTCTGTTTATAATTTTTTTAAGAGAAATGACTCTGCCAAAAGAATAATCATACCACACTATAAAGTATTTTTTAAATTCTAGATAATAGAAAATATATAAGGAGAAAATGATGTAATATTTTAAGAAGTAATGGAATTCAAAAGAAGAGATGAGGTCAAGATGACTCAATGCAGTTTATTGACTCCTAACTGTAATAAACAGAAAAAGCAGAGACTCCATTCCCCATCTGACTAAAAAACAAATAAAAAATAGACAAAATACATGAAACTGTCTTAAGACATTGAATAGAAGGAAATACAGGATAATGCTTTACTAAAAATGGAAAATAAATGAAGCAATCCCTAAAATGCCTCCAGATTACCACCTGAATAAAAATTCCAGACAGCAATATAAGAAGGGCAAATCCAGGCAGAGCTGGGTGGTCTCCCAGAGTTAATCAGACTAACCTATGGATGCAAGTAAGCCAAAGTGTTCAAAGTTTGAAAAGAAGAAAAGAGCAGCAGAGAAAAACAACTGCATACATCATCAAAATTTTATTTCAAAATTCATTTGACTCAATCAGTGCAAACATTTGAGGTAATCACTCAAAACCAAGAACCACCTAAATACATGTCTACAAACAATCTTTGAAGTCCACAAATGTTCAGTTAACTGTTTAATGACTAGTGAGTATGAAAGGCTTCATAATTCAGAAGGATGTTGCCTCAAAATATATCAAAATGAGGAATTACTTTTGGCTCTAGAATGAGGCCTGCTCCTAAAATGGTCAACATAAATGCTCAAAAGGAAAAAAAACAACAACTTAAGAAGTAAATGCTTTACAACTTGGTTAACCATGTTTAGAACATAAAAATATTTGTGTAATACATACTATTCAGCAAGGTCAAGTCGATGGGGTCTGACAATTAAGTGTGTGGACTTGCTTGTGTGCTTACAGTGAAGATTCATAACCTTAGTATATCAATTTTTCTCAGCTGTGTTCATGTTGATTTGTGGCAGTGTCTTGTTGAGTGGCATTCATTATTGTTATACGTTTTCTGTTTGCCATCATGAGGAATGTCAGAGCTTGAAGTAGAGCAATGAACAGACATTAAATTTCTTAAATTTGGCAAGGGTGGAAGTGAAATCAGAGACATGTTAGTCCAAGTTTACAGGGATAATGCCATTAAGAAAATGGCGGCCTAGAAATGGATTAAATATTTTTCTGAGGGAGAAAAACCATCACCGATGAAGAGAGGTCAGGGCTGCCAGTAATGAGCAGGACTGATTAAACATTGAAAAAAATTGTCAAATTGTGCATCTGACTCATTTGCTGACTGTGAAGTGTATAACAGACAAAGTAGACATCAATACAGAAACAAAAAAAATCTTGATGGGCAATCTTAGCTTGAGGAAAGTGTATAGAAAAATGGTCCCGAAGGAGCTCACCATTTTTGGTGAGCAAAAGCAAACAAGAGTCAAAGTTTTCCAGGACCTTTTGGAGAGGCAAGATGACGTTTTGGGATGTGTTATCACTAGTGGTGAAATCCAAATGTACCAACATGATGGTGAAACAAAGCGTCAAAGTGCACAGTGGAAGTCTGTCAATTCCCCACAACCAAAAATCCCTATCCTTCCAAGTCAAGTGTCCAAATGGTGTTGCTAACCATTTTTGATATCAGAGAAATTGCGCATTATGAATTTGTACTAACTGGACAAACAGTTGACCTACTATTCAAAAGTGCTAAAAGGCTGCATGAAAAAGTTAGACAAAAGCTACCTAAACTTCTTGCTGACAACTCATGGCTCTTGCATCATGACAACACCCAAGCTTACATAGCACTGTCTATGAGGATATTTTAAGCCAGTCTACAAATAACTGTATTGGAACATTCTCCCTATTAACCTGATTTCACCCCCAATGACTTCTTTCTTTGACCCATAAGTTAAAGGAAATATTGAAAGGAAGACATTTTGATGACTTATGGACATCAAAGGTAATGTAACAACAGCTCTGATGGTCATTCCAGAAAAAAATTTCCAAAATTGCTGTGAAGTATGTACTAGGTGATGGCATAAGTGCATAGCTTCCAAAGGGAAGTACTTTGAAGGAGATCGTAGTGATATTCAGCAATGAGTTATTCAGCACTTTTTCTAGGATGAGTTCGTGAAGCTGCTTGTCAGACCTTGTATGAAGCAACAAATGGTAGAAACAGAAAAACAAGTAGACAAATGAACAATCGTAGTTTAAAATTTCAAAACTTTTATATTAGTAATTGATAGAAACCAATAATTGATAGAGAGCAAGTAAACAAAAAATCAGTAAGAATATAAAAGTTAGCATAGATTGCTATTGTCGAAATTATTATTACACTTTTCTTAAGTTTGTGGAGTTGAAATTTTAGAATGCTACAAAAAGCTTATAGAATTAAAATTATTTTATTGTCTAAAGTTTAAATAGGGGAGAGCTAGTAATACCTTTTTTTCTTTCAGAAAATTAATCCATAACATCAGTGTGAAACATACTCATGTCATCCAAATTATTCCTAATCTATATCAGAAAAATATTTAAATTGTGCAGAGAATTATTTAACTTGTGCTTGAGTGATATAGTGGTATCTTTGATAAAAAGTTTCCATAAAGTATTTTTATATGCCTACTAAAAAATAAAATGTAATACCATGAATGGTATAGATTTTATGGTGAAAAAAGGGTACTAAATATGATTTCCTAGTACACATAATCTAATATATATATATATTTAGATCACACAAAATTTCTGTTAATTATTAATAATAAGGTTAGTGTAGAAATCCAGATTTCAATTAGCTCTTTATTGACTAAAAAAATAATGATAAAATACAACTAGAGAAAAAAATTCCTTTTAGGGTACTCATTGCTAATTCCTTATAATATGAGTTTGACTTTGATCTTATTAATTTCTAAATGAAAAACTCTAAGTAAAAACTGTCAGCCAAATGTACTAATGTCCTATGATCAGGTAAGTCCTTCCATTAAACTATGCTTCTTTTATTATGGATAGCTTCATAAAAATTGTATGAAATTACTTTTTCATGCTTATTTAATGAAGCTTATTCACTTTAAACACACAACACATTTGCAAGGTATCACAATAAGGAAATCATAGCTAAGGTAAAGCAGTATTTATCTTTTATGCTGCATGAATACTTTTGTACAAAACCTAATATATGCATAATTATCTTGAGTCATTCTGGAACATTGACCTATTTAAACTTACTCTCTCCTCAACCTCATACTAAGCAATTTTCTTTCTTTCTTTTCGTTGTTATTGTTGTTGTTGCAGTTTTTGGCTGGGGCCAAGTTCGAACTCACCACCTCCAGTATATGGGACTGGTGCCCCACTCCTTGAGCCACAGGCACCACCCCTAAGCAATTTTCTTGAAGTGTGAGAAACAACCTTTCCAGCAATTTACCTAAATTTATTTAACTTCTCTAACTTTTTTGAACCTATATCTCTCCAGGAATCCAGAAACTATCAATGTTTGGTAAGGCTACTATCAGGATTGTCAATCTGGGTATGTACTTGGAGATCTACATAAAAGAGCTCACCTGGTTGCCTTCATTTTGGGCACAGATAATGTCTTCTTTCTACTAATGTTTTCTATGCCCTGAAAAAGAAATGCTAAAGGAATTATACAATAGAATAATAAAAGAAAGTTGATTATACTGTGGTTAATATGTTAGCATAGCAGTATTCCCAGATAGTTTTTTGTTTGTTGGGAGGTTGGGCTTTGGGGGGGCAGAGTTAATACTTCACATGAAATATCTTATCTTATAATAGTGAAGTTGCTTTCTCTTTTGTCTTGTGATTTTTTTTGAGGTGAAATTTAAGTTTTTGTGTGAGTAGTACTATTATACCTATCTTGAGTATCTTGCTTGTACTGTATCACATCATACTTTCGTTTAATTCTTAATAAACTGTTCACTTGTTAAAAAAATTAAATAAACTATGAGCAATCTATATATTTAGAAAATAAAAAAAGAAGTATAAAAACAATGAGCAACCCCATCTCAATGAGCACCATTGACACTCAGACTGGAGTCTCTAAAGATCATTTTTCACTGCAGGAGAAATGGTTGATTTCAGGTGTAGAACATGAAATGTACAAGATGAGCCAGAACTATTTTTCATACCAGAAAACCAAGGCCCCTGGTGGTACCCAAAGCTCAGTGGGTAGGGCACTGGCCATATATACCCAGGCTGGTGGGTTCAAATCCTTCCTGGGCCAGCTACACAACAATGACAAGTGTAACAAAAAATAGCAGGGTGTTGTGGTGGGGGCCTGTAGTCCCAGCTACTTGGGAGGCTAAGGCAAGAGAATCGCTTAAGCCCAAGACTTTGAGATTGCTGTGAGCTGTGATGCCATGGCACTCTACTGAGGGTGACCAAGTGAGACTCTGTCTCAAAAAGAAAGAAAGAAAGAAATACCAGGGCTCCTAGGGTCATGGGTAAAGATTCAAGAGCTAATTTAAAGAGTTTCACTGGCCAGAGATTGGATAATTATGCCTGAAGTACATTGAAATATATATAAAAATATTAAAATTCATGTGCTTATACTAAAGTCTTAAAAAAAATTCATTGATCACCTTTGGAGGATGCTAGGGCACTCACCCATTCTAATATTGATAACTGAATGAGATGAATCATTCCTGTATTTCCTGTATTAAATGTATTTCCTATGTGAAATGTAACCATATAATCAGAGAAATTTCTTCTTTATGAGAATTTCAAGCTCTTAAATTCAAAATAAAAGATGCAATTAGGATATTACTGTTCTGTAGCTCTTAATGAAATAATAGGTCTAGGCAATGGTCACCAATAAAAATCACAAGGTAAAAAGGCTATTGGGGAACTGTTAGGCTTTTTTGTTTATTTGCTTGTTTTCAGCTTTATTTGGGGTATAATTGACAAAGAAATATTGTGTATAATTAAGGTGTATAGCTGATTTTTTTTTTTTGTAAGAACAGCGTTTATAAGATACACAAATAGCAAATGTACAACAGCCTTGGCTCCTTCAACCTCCAGTCTCAGTGCCGGTAGTTCATCTTCTAGCAGTTGGCTCAGAACAGTCCAAGGGATGGGATGTCAGCAGTCTTTCATTTCAGAATAAGATTCTACTACTGTCAAATGACCCCCCCCTTCTTCAAAGTCTGTGGTGAATTTTGTACAGGTGAGGGCAGCAAAAAGGGGGTAGTTGCTGATGGACACCATCTTCTCTGTATACTCCACACTGACCTTGCCATGGGCAAAAGCCCCCACCACAAAACAACAGGATCACTGCTGAGTACCAACTCTCACATATCACTGATGACTGGAATGGAGAAAGAAGTGCCAATCTTCATACATCTGCTGGAGAAGTGATCTGATACTGGATTCTTAATTACCTTCAAGAGCTTCTGGGGGGCCATCAGCTGCTCAAATGCTCAGTTTGTGTAAAAGCTGGACCATAAGTCCGTGAAAGTCGTCAAAGGTTCTGGGAATTCAAGTCTCAGAACATTCTTCTGTGTGTGGATATAAACCTGTAGCAAGCCAGCCCAGTTCAAGAGACTATCCATCAGCAACTCTGGTGGCCCATATGTGGACTCACTTCCCCAGGGTCCCGTCCATTCTTCAACAACATAGACTTGTGCTTGTCACAGTTGAGTAGCTCATATGTCTTCCCTACCTTGACTGTCTCCAGACTGGCCCCTTCCAGCACTACGATGAGCCTACAGCCACTGATCTTGCTCCCTGCCCTGAGTTGGGGCCTCTTGGGCATCCCAGCATCCCAGTCTTGTTCCTGCTGCTCCCTGCTCAGCTCACAAGGCTGGAATCCAGCACTGGGCCTAGCTGATGTTTTGACAAACATATACATTGATATGCCTATCACCACAATCAGTCTAATTAACATATTTATCAACTCACAGAGTTACTTTTGTGTGTGTGTGTGTGTAAGCATACTTAAGAGCTACCCTCTTAGCAAGGGTAAGCCCCTGGTCCTCAGCCCCTGGTCCTCAGCCCCTGGCACCCACCATTCCACTCTGTGCTTCTTTAAGTTGGACTATTTTAGATTCCACATGTAAATGAGATCGTGGAGCATTTATCTTTCTATGACTGGCTTATTTCATTTAGCATAATGTTCTCTAGGATCATCAGCATTGTCACAAATGGCAAGATCTCCTTTTTTAAGACTAAATAATGTTCCATTGTGTAAGAGAGAGAGAGAGTGTGTGTGTGTATGTATGCGAGTATGTGTGTATACCATATTCTCTTTATCATTCACCTCTTCACAGACATTTAAGTATTTTCATATCTTGGCTATAGTGAATAATTCTGTAATGAACATGGGAGTGCAGACATCTCTTTAAAATACTGGTTTCATTTTCTTTGGATCTATACCCAGAAGTAGGATTGCTGCATCATATGGTAGTGTTATTTTAAATTTTTTTAGGAAACTCCATACTGTTTTCCATAATGCCTATACCAAGTTACATTTCAGCAATAGCATACAAGGGTTCCCCTTTCTCCATACCTCTGCCAACACTTTGTTATCCTTTGTCTTTTTGGTAATAGCAGATTTAGCAGGTGTGAGATGATAGTTCATGGTTTTGATTTGCATTTCTCTGATGACCAGTGATGTCGAAGCTTTTCCCATATTTCTGTTGGCCATTTGTATGTTTTCTCCTTGTTTATTTATTTGTTTTTGTTTTTGTTGTGTTTTGGTTTTAGAGACAAGAGCATAGTGGCCAATCATAGCTCACTGTAACCTCAATCTCCTGGATGCAAGCAATCCTCTTGCTTCAGCCTCCGGAGCAGCTAAGACTATAGGGCATGCATCACCAGGCCCTGGCTAAGTTTTTAAATTATGTTTGTGGAGACAGGAGTCTCACCATAGCACCCAAGCTGGTCTCTTGGGCTCTAGCAATCTCTTGGGCTCTAGCAATCCTCTTACCTGGGCCTCCCAGAGCACTAGGATTACAGGTGTGAGCCACTGCATCCGGCCCTTCATACATCCTTGTAAATAAGAGATGTCTATTCAGGTCATTAGCCCTTTTTTTAATTGAGTTATTTGGGGTTTTTCTATTCAGTTGTTGGAGTTCCTTACATATTTTGGATATTAACCCTTTATCAGATATATTATTTGTGAATATTTTCTCTCATTTCATAGGTTACCTTTTCATTCTGTTGATTATTTCCTTTGGTGTTGTTAGGCCTTTAATCTTCACCTTTATTAATTTTTTCTGAATCTACATATCAAAAGTTTGGCTCAGAGGCAGATTTCTTTTTATATTCACAAAAAGATGAACAGCCAGAGAAACACTGAAGCACTGGTTTCTGGCCCAGCATCCCCACAGAGAGCTACATGAGAGCCAGGTGGGAAAAAGTGCCCTGCACGTGTAGGGGGCTCACTCTCCAAGGGAGAAACAGAGTAATATGGGTTTCTTTTCTTTTATAAAGGGCAAAGACACCATCCCCCTACCACCACCATCACCACCTTCAGTATTCTTGGACAGAGGATAAGAGGATTCTTACCATATATCTTTGATAGGAAAATAAACCACCGTGGGACATACACAACTCAGAGATGTCTCCAAGGCACTGAGCCTACTGACAGAGTTAGCGCAGTGTCTTTGGAGCATGCTCACTAGCTCATCAGTTATGAAATGCTTTCTAAGCTTGAACTCTGGCCAGGAAACAAATTCAGTAAAACTTATTCAGAAAGCCCTAACTGTGCAGAAACATATTTTCTCTATGGTCTCACAAGAATTTTATAATAAATGGATTGAGATAATATAACTTAAACCCACTGACCAGTCTTACATCATCAAAAAGCCACAAAACCAGACAGTATGTATTATGATATGCTGTAACAGGGAATTCATAGTGCCACCTTTGACGTATTCTTGTCAAATCAACCTGAATCTAATCAAGCTTTTAGACCCGACTGTCAGTTTAAAGGAAACAAAGAATAGAAGACATGTAAAATGATGCCACAGGGATTCAATCAGCCAAATCCAAAATCTGGGAAGTTCTACAAAATAAATAACTTGGTTTCTATACCAAATAAGTAACAAGAAGAAAAGGAAGGGGGGGGGACTTTAGAAATTAAAAGAGACTTAGAAGACTTATCAACTATCAACAAATTAGTGTCTATAGATCTTGTCTGGATTCTGATTCAAACATCTCAACTATGCTGAGATGGGTGAATTGCTTGAATTCAGGAGTTTGAGATCAGCAGGAGCAAGAGTTTGCTGTGAGGTATAACACCATGGCACTCTACCCCCAGGGTGGCAAAGTGAGACTATCTCAAAGAAAGAAAAAAAAATTATCTTTATATATACAGGAAAAAAGGGACTAGTTATAGAAAATAGGGATATTTGTTTTGGATTTCTTTTTGTCTTTTTCAGACTCTCCCTCTGCACTCTTACTGGGGTGTAATGGCCAATGACAGAGCACTGCAACCTCAAACTCCTGGGCTCAAGCCATCCTTCACCTCAGCCTCCCAAGTAGTGCCACCATGCTCAGCTAATTTTCTAATTTTTTTGTAGAGACAGGACTTGCTATATTGCTTAGGCTAGTCTCAAACTCCTGGCTCAACTGATCCTCCTCCCTTGGCCTCCCAAAGTGCGGGAATTATAGGTATAAGCCACCTTGCTTAGCCAGACAATAGAGATATTTGAACATGGGCTAGATGTTAGATGAAATTAATGAATTATTGTTAGTTTTTAAAGGTATGATAATGGTATTATGACTCTTTTAAAAATAGGGTTCTTATCTCTTAGCTGTACATTTTGAAAAATATTTACAAATGGAGATAATATGATAATTGGGATTTGCTTTAAAATAGTAGGTAAAGATCCAAAGGGAACAGGGAAGTACAGAAGGAACAAGACTGGCGATGTGTTGATTACAGGTAAAGCTGGGTCATTATGTGTAGTTTGGGGTTCACTATATTATTCTCTCTACTTCTTTATATTTTTGAAAATTTCCATTATTGTTTTGTTTTGTTTTAAAAAGCAAGGTCCTGAAACCTCCTCCCTCCTGACCGTGTTCTGCCTGCTGTAGTTTTAAGGGTGGGGGTCCTTCCCCTCTAGCCTGTGAACCTGAGTTTGTGGCAAGAGGGGGTTGGTTGGCAGGAAAGCAATGCAGGACCAACTAGGAGAGGGTTAATTTTCACGGCTGCCATGAGTCTGACTGGCTCTTTTGTATGCTCTGATTAACTGGCAACATGGTTTTAATAAGAAACAAGATAACCAGACAAGACTGAGACCCGTGGGAGCTGACAGCTCCTACATTCCTCAGACTTTGTGCTTTTCCCCAACCACAGTGACCATTTAACCTCAAACTAATGAGTACTCAGAACCCACCCCTTCCAAGGTGAGGGGAGACATGAGTTGTCATTAACAGGAAGGAAGGAGCTCTACTGAAATGTTTGAAAGCCAATGAAGCCTGTTTAAGACAACTTTTCACATTAATAAGCAAAAGAAATAAGAACTTATCTGTAATAAAAATTGCAAAATAAAATTCTTTCTGTCTCCAATACATTTACATTTAACTTTCTTTTTTTTTTTGCTGTCACCCTGGGTGGAGTGTCATGGTGGCATACCTCACAGCAACCTCAAACTTGGGTTCATGCAATCTTCTTGCTTCAGCCTCTGCAGTAGCTGGGACCACAGGTGCTCACCACATGGCCTGGCTAGTTTTTCTGTTATTAGTAGAGATGAGGTTCATTCTTGCTCAAGCTAGTCTCAAACCCCAGGACTCTGGGCCTCCCAGAGTACTAGGATTACAGGCATGAGCCACTGCACCCGGTACTACATTTAACTACTTAACATCGATCCATTGATTCTTTTGATTTTTGCCTATTATGTAAGAGAATAAGAGAAAATTAACCAGTTAGAAGTCATTGAATATACAATATGACCTATTTTTAAATTATGTCTAAAACATCAAAATTAGGCAATTACAGCAATATTGAAGTACTTTAGATGAATGCTATCTAGTCAGGCTATTTCGTTTCTTTCCTTTTAATTTTTGACTTGCAATTCTTAAATCACTTTAATTTTTTAAATAATTTTTCTTAATTATGAAGGTAATACATATTCATTGAAGGAAATTTTGAAGTAAAAGAAAAGGTATAAAAAAAAATTTCTTTCTACTTTCAGAGAGATCAATTGTTAACCCTAGAAGGTTTTGTATTTTTTTGACACTGTCTCACTCTGCTGCCCTGGGTAGAGTGCCATGGAGTCATATCTTATAGCAACCTCAAACTCCTAGGCTAATGCAATCCTCTTGCCTCAGCCTCCCAAATAGCTGGGACTACAAGCAGGCTAATATTTCTATTTTTAACTGAGACAGAGGTCTCACTCTTGCTCAGGCTGATCTTGAACTCCTGAGCAATCCACCTACCTCTCAGCCTCCCAGAGTGCTAGGATTACCGGTATGAGCCACTGGGCCTGGCCAGCCTTACAGTATTTTCTTCCTGTCATTCATTTAAATATTTACAGCAATGTTGTGATTATTCTCCATGTAATATTTTGACTCATTCCCACTTAACATCACACAACATTTATAATTCCTTGTATACATCATTTTTTTTCTTTTTGCTTACTTCCTTATTGTGGTATTTCTAATGTTTGATAAGTACATAAACCTTAAGTGTGATATTAGTGAACCATGACATAGGTACAAATCCATGTAACCATCATCCAGATGTATATAAAAATTACTTCCAGCCTTACATAAGGCTCCTTTTTGCTTGCTTCAATTTTACCTATTCTTGAGCTTGATTTAATGGAGCCATATTGTAAGTACTCTTATGTAGCTGACTTATTTTATTAAATATTAGCTCTGTGTGATTTATCTAAGTTGTTTATTCTTTTTTTTGTTACTGTACAATAACTCATGATATAAAGATATCAACATTTATTTACTCTACTATGTGTGGCGTTTGTTCCTAATTTGGGCTATTATGGGTAAAGGTGCTATAAATTTTCTCTTACCTGTCTCTTTTAGATACAAATACATACCTCTTTCTTGAATATATATCCAGAAGCAGAACTGCTACATAGTGTCATAAATGTACATGTAGTGGGAGATACTGCCAAACCATTTTGCATAGAGGTATACCAATTTACTCTCTCACCAATATCATACGAGAGTTCCATTAAGAGCTATTCCCATTTTCACCAATGCTTGGTAATGTCTAGCTTTTTTTTTTTATTATTAAATCATAGCTGTGTACATTAATAATCATGGGGTACAATATTTTCATCACTGGTTAACACAGCCTTCATGGCATTCTCTTAGTTATTGTATTAAGGCATTTATTTTCTACACCTAGTAAATTTCACATGTACCCTCCTACAATGCATTGTAGGAATGTCTAGCTTTTTGATTTAGATCATTTTTCTGGGTATATAATGGTTTCTCATTTGCATTTCCCTCATGACTAATTATGTTGAGCACCTTTTCATTTGGTCATGCTTTTGTGAAGCACTTATTCTGACCATTTTTCTATTAGATTATCTTCCATTTTTATTGATTTATAGGAACTTTTTATATATTATATCCTGGATACAAGTCTCCCACACTATGGCTTGACTTTTCACTCTCTTAATGGTGTGTCTGGATGAATAAGAGTTCTTAACTTTAATGAAGTTCAATATATTCATCTTTTCTGATTTGAGTTTTTGTATCTTGTTTAAAACATCTTTGCCTACAACAAGGTCATGAAGATAATTTCCTAAAACATTGTTTTTTAGTGGCTGCAGAATATATCTTTTCACAAATTCATCATTTTCCTGTTTTTGGTACTTAGGTTATACCCTATTTTCCAGTACTGTAAATAGAAGTGCTAATATTTATTGAGTGTCTTATGTGAGTCAATCTGTGTGCCAAGTTTTTACATGCATTCTTACAAGAACTATCTAGCAAGTAAACAGTTTCATCTCCACTTTATACAACAAAAAAGGGAGGGTGAGAGAAGTTGAGTCATTTATCACAAGCCATATAAATTTTTAAGAGACTGAATTTTTAAGAGCTAGAATTTCAGTCTAGATCTCTCTGCCTGCAGCAAGACCAAGAGCATAAAACCACCTCATTATCTGTTTTTCAAATGATTATTTTCTCAGCAGAAATTCCTAGATGTGGAACTTAATGGGTGCAATGTAAGGAGCATGTTAAAACCCTTGGTAAACACTCTGGGTGTGTCTCCCATTTTTACCCCAGCCTCCTTCCTCATTTGAGGATGCCACTATCTCTGGCATCTCCACACTGAGATTGAGATTTTCATACACTAACAGTTACACCTGGAGTAATGGTTACTAAATATATTTTTGGAAAGAGTCCAAGTTATTGAGCGCTAACAATGGGCCAGGCAGTTTACACACATTTTACTCTGTTTAAAACCCACAACCATTCTGCAAGGAGGGTGGTGTTCTTAGTTTAATATTTATAAACACACAAACTCAGAAATTCTGAGTAAGAAGTCAGCACATAGGCATGAGGTTAATAAGAAGCAGGTTCCAGACTCAAAACATGATCTAATTCCCGTGCTGTTCCCCACCCGCCATTGTGGTTGATGCAACAGGTAACTTCCATGCTGACTCCTCTGCCCAGCCTGCCCCAATTGGTCCTCCATCATGTGTGGCCCAGGAGGCAGCCTGTGTGGCCCACATCACCCAGCTCCCAGGCTGTCTGGAGTCAGCCAATGGTGAACTCCAGAACTTTCCCCAGGCTTCCTCCCTGTGAAGTGGCCTCAGCTGGCCACATCTCCAGACAGAAAAGTTCCTATCAAGGGTTCTATCCTCTCAGCCTCACTGCTTCCATGGCCAAGTTCCAATGACAGCATCCTCCTCTTGGTTCTTCAGTAAACTAATTGTGCCTGTTATTCCTAACCCCTGAGTTCTGGATTATTCTTTGTGGTCTAACCTTTTTTCTAGGACCATGACCAAAAGAATCACCTGAATGACCACAACCTCGGCACGGTCCCCCCAACTCACACTTCGCCCTTTACCAATTCGATGACTCCAGTGGAAGAGTGGCAGTCTCCATCTCCCCTTGCAGGTACTTGTCTCTCCTCAGTGGTTGGGTCATTTAGTTATTGTATAACTTAAGTCCTCCAATGGCTTTCCAAAAATTCCTGAATTTGAGGTTGATTTCCCTCTGCCTCTTTTTCTTTTCTGGCTCTGTGACTGAGGCTGGAGTGATACAGCATCATCATAACTCACTGCAGCCTGTAGCATCAAACTCCTAGACTCAAGTGATTCTCCTGCCTCAACCTTCCAAGTAGGTAGGACTACAGGTGTGCACCACTACCCCTAGTATTTTTTCAATTTTTGTCAGAGATGGGGGTCATGCTCTTGCTCTGGCTGGTCTTGATCCTCCCTCCTTCGACTCTAAAAGTGTTCAGATTACAAATGTAAGCCACCATGCCCAGCCTTAATTTTTTTAAGCCACGAGGTGCGATGGTTCACACCTGTAATCCTAGCACTTTGGGAAACTGACATGGAGGGATTGCTTGAACTCAGGAGTTCGAGGCCAGCCTGAGCAAGAGTGAGATCATATCTCTACTAAAAAATTGAAAAACTAGCCTGGCATTATGGCAGGTACCTGTAGTCCCAGCTGCTCGGGAGGCTGAGGCAAAAGGCTCTCTTGCACCCAACAGTTTGAGGTTGCTGTGAGCTATGACATCATGGCACTCTACCTAGGCCACAGAATGAGACTCTGTCTCAAAAAAAAAAAAGAAAGATTGGTAGTGACGGTCCTTCCAGCTCTCTGCATCTTAGGCAGAACAAAATAATTCTTCTAAAAAGCTTTGTATTTTGAAATAATTTCAAATTTTAAGAAGAGTTGCAATTATGTAACATAAAACTTTTTTACACTCTTTAAATCAACCAATTTTTAATATTTTCCACATTTGTTTTGTTGTTCTTTATCTATCCTGAATCACTTCAGGGTCAGTTACATGCATCATGCCCATTAATATCTATTACTACATATAACACAACCCCCTGAGTAAGGGGCTCTTCTACAAATGGAACTTTCCCCTGGAATGAGAACAGTGTAACCTAAGAATTGTACCCTCACATTAATTTGAATAAAGTTAAAAAAAATCTATTAATACTTGAGTGTACATTTCCTAAGCATAGTGATATTTTCTCACATAACTCTATAACTGTTATCACCTACTTAATATTGACACAATATAGTAGAGCTTCCATACTGTACTCCCTATGTTGACCATCATAAACCAGACAAGCACCACATGTACATATCAGTGCAGTGGGGCTATTACCTTATGTTGACTACCTCTGTATGTTGACCAGTGTGTTACTGTTTCCTAAGAGGTCAACTTTCAGAGGTTCTACTGTAGTTTTATCTAATCTATAGTACATATCAGAACTCTGTCAATTAAACCAATAATGTTCTTCATAGCAGTTCTTGTGGGGAGGCAAGAATTAGCCTCGATCTTTGCCCTAATCACTACTTCCTTTAGAGTGATAGTGAAAATTCATTCCAAGTAGGAACAGAAAATAAAGGAAACTCCCCCAATACCAGGGACACTGTGCAATCCTAAATTTGAAGTTAAATAGTTAAATCAAAACAACACGGAATGCATTTCTTCTATGCCACTCCTAAAGTAGGTAACAAGTTTTTCATAACAAGTAACAGCAGAATACTGGGAGAGAGACAGGAGAGTATTCAAACAGACCATCCTAGACTCATAGCACCAAGTTAAGCTCTAAAACTCAGAATTGAATAGAGATTGCTCTGATGAAGTAACCATGAGCTTAACCACAAAGTATTCCTACTGGAATTTGAAATTTGAAGTGTTCGGAAGATAATAATAGTTAACCCTAAACCCATTCTAATGTCTACATAGATTAATTTAAATGCTGGTACTAAAGAGCTAGGGGGAAAGAGAAGCCAATTACCAGGCATAAAACTACTACCTTGGTCATTTTGTCCTATGGAAGAAGTTCAGCTTCTAATTAAAAATTATAAGGCATACAAAAGGTATTAAAAAACACACACCTAAGAGTCAAAGTCAGTATCAGAGCCAGACTTAGATATAACACAGAAGTTGACAGTGACAAGAAAGTTTAAATAACTATATTGATGGTGGCAACATGACAGATTGGATGATTAATTTTAATAAAGATAGAAACTGTGCAAAACTATTTTAAAAATTGAATGGAAATGCTAGAAAGAAAAAGTACAGTAAAAACTGGCTCAGCAATAGACTCCACACTGCTGAGAAAAACAGTCAGTCAACCTGAAGATACATATACAAGTTTACAGGAACTACCCAAACTGAAATACAAACAGAAAACAGAGTAGGAAAAAATCCAAGCAGAACACTCAAGCCCTGTAGGACATCAAACAGTCTAATATACATGTAACTGTAATTCCAGGATGAGAACAGAAAAAGAACGGGCAGAAGAAATAATGGCTGAAAATTTCCCACCATAAACATATAACCCCAAACGACAGATGTAAGAAGCTCAGAACACCAAACAGGATAATTATCAAAATAAACAAGATACCCGTGCTGAGGCGTATTGTATTCAAATTACTGAAAAGGTAAACAAAGAGAAAATCATGAAAGCAGCCAGGGGGGGAAAAAACACTGCATGTAGAGGAACAAAAATAAGAATTACCGAGCCAGGCATAGCAGCTCACACCTGTAATCCTACCACTCTGGGAGGCCAAAGTACATGGATTGAGGCCAATGTGAGCAAAAGTGAGACCTCATCTCTAAAAATAGCTGGGCATTGTGCTAGACCCCTATAGTCCCAGCTGCTCAGGAGGCTGAGGCAAGACAATCACTTGAGACCAGGAGTTTGAGGTTGCTGTGAGCTGTGACACTACAGTGCTCTACCTAGGGTGACAAAGTGAGACGCTGTGTTTAAAAAAAAAAAAAAAAATCACCACAGACTTCTCATAAAAAATTGAGACAATTTGAGTAATGACTTTAAAGTGTTGAAAGAAAAAGCTTTTGATCCAGAATCCTATACCCAGCAAGAATATCTTTGTCCCTAAGAAGGAGGAATAAATACTTCCTCAGAGAAACAAATACCAAGGAAATTCATAGCCATCAGATTTACCCTACAAGAAATAATAAAGAAAGTTGTTCAGGACAAAGGAAATGTAGCAAATGAAATCCTGGATTTATACAAATAAGGAGAACCAGAAATGGAATAAAGTAAAACAAAATTCTGTTTTCTTATTTTTTTTTATCAGCCTGCATCATGCTATGATTTTTTCTTATTTTTGGTTGCTCTAAGAGAAGACTCTGCTGCCTAGAGCAATATAATAGCAATGTTTTACTTGTTTAAAGCATATGTTAAAAGTTGTCATGACAATAGCACAATGAATAGGAGGAAGAACTGAGAATCTAAAGTCGTAAAGTCATCATAATGCATGTGAAGTGCTATGTGTACAATTTGAAGTAGACTTTGATTAATTAAAAACGTACATTGTTGTGAAGGTTGCAGACACTAGGATAAAATTGCTCTTGTCAGGACCAAACAAATTAAAGCCAGAGAAGCATGAAGGACGAGGGCTCACGCTTGCATGTCTGAGATAAAAACTGTCTGCTAAAAGAAACTTCCAAGAAATTCCTTCTTTAGGATGACAGCAATTCAGAGAAGATACTCTTGGAAAAAACATTTGCCCAGTAATGGCATCTTCCCCAATGAATTGACACCAATTCTGTCTTTGAGCTTCCAGGACCAATGAAGTCTGTTTCCAAGCAACTGAAAAAAGAAAACAAATTCCCATTACTGTAGAGACTCTAACAAACCATTCTCAGCAACTGACAGAAAAAGTAGACAAATTTCTTAAAGATAAAAAAGACCTGAACACAACCAAATCATTACTTGTGTTTCTGAAATGTCATGGTGTGGACCTTTTTTCAATTGTTAGGCTGGGCCCACATAATCTGGAAATTGTATATTATTTCTTAAACTCCTGGCCTCAAGCAATTCTCTAGCTTCAGCCTCCCAAAGTGCTGGGATTACAGGCATGAGCCACAGCACCCAGCCTATGCTATTTCTTTGGTAATTTCTTCCTATTCTGTTTTTCTGGAATTCCTGCTAAATGTTGGATTCTTATATTAAGTCTCCAATTTTCTCATAATATTCCTTGTATCTTTTTTATTTCCATATCTTTGTCTTTTTTTTTTCTTTTTTTTTTTTTTTTGAGACAGAGCCTCAAGCTGTCACCCTGGATAGAGTGCCGTGGCATCACAGCCCACAGCAACCTCCAATTCCTGGGCTCAAGCGAGTCTCCTGCCTCTGCCTCCCAAGTAGCTGGGACCACAGGCGCCCACCACAACGCCTGGCCATTTTTTGGTTGCAGCCGTCAGTGTTGTTTTGTGGGCCCAGGCTGGATTCAAACCGTCCAGCTCATGTTTACGTGGCTGGTGCTTAGCCCATTGAGCCACAGGTGCCAAGCCATCTTTGTCTTTTTAATGTACCTTCTTGGCTTTTACATTCTAACCTTCTATGCATGCTATTGACTTTTTACATTATAGGTATATCACATTTTTAATTCTCAGAAGTTCTTTCTTGTTCTCCAGTTATTCTTCTTCTCCGAGACTCCTGGGTGGTTGTTGTTGTTTTTGTTTTTTAATCCTATTAAAGATGTTACTTAAATATTCTGTTTAAATTATTTACTGCTTCTTTTTTTGTTTCTGTCTTCTTCAGTTTCCCTTTGAGGACTTTCTTAAGTGTCTGGTCATCTTGACTGGCAGGGACTGCCTGTTTTGGGGAACTGGCTACAACTTCCGTGTGCAGAGAAGGATGGGTTTCACCACACAATGATGGGGACCTTTCTGTGAGTTATTCTCAAAGTCAGTAATTCTCTAGAATCCTTTCGCCTGGGCCATTCAGTCTGTCCAGAAGAGACTACCAATAAACATGAGAGAGGAGTTGTGACAGTGAGCCCAACCAAAAAATATACAAAAGGAGTGTGGGAAAATGAGCAGTAAAGGGATTATTGGTATCAACGAACATGGTTAGTAGCTATGACATGAATGGGGTTTGGAAATCCCTTCAACCCAAATAAGGTTATCTAAGTTGGAAAAAGTTATGCTAAGACTTGTGGGGTGGGGAAGTATTCAATAAGTGATTACTTGTGTTCTGGAAACAAGAGTGGGGAAGTCCCGTAATTCATCATTTGATGTTGACTTATTTTTCCCTGTGTTGAAGGCCTGCACTGCACCCACATCCCTCCATCTAAGCCTCAGAAGTTCACCAGACCAGCTACATAATTTGTGGAGTCTGGTGCAAACTGAAAATGCAGGACATGTAGTTCAAAAATTATTAAATAGAGTTTCAACATGGCAATGGCAAAGCATAAACCCTTAAGTCGCACACATGTAAAACAGCCTCTTCCAGTACAAATTTACAAAAGAATAAATTCCTGTGTCCTGCTTGCCAGGGAGAGGCATGTTGGAGGATGGAGATGCCCTGGATTCAGCCCCATGACTCCCTTGCTTGCGGTTTTAGAGGCCAACAAGGAGCCTACTGAGGTTCTGGGGTAGCATCTACCTTCTCATGAGAGAGCTTCTCTGCAGTCTCTTCCTAACCTTTCTTGAATCACTTCTCTCTTGAACCTTTTATTTATTTTTTGAAACACAGTCTCACTTTGTGCCCCTTGTAGAGTGCTATAGTGTCACAGATCACAGCAACCTCAAACTCCTGGATTCAAGCAATCCTCTTGCCTCAGCCTCCCAAGTAGCTAGGATCACAGGCATGGCTTCCCCCAACCTCTGGCAACATTCAGCTGTATTTTTTTCTTTTTTTAGAGACAGGGTCTCGATCTGGCTCATGCTGGTCTCAAGCTCGTGAGCTCAGGCAATCCACCCACCTCGGCCTCCCAAAGTGCTTGTATTACAGGTGTGAGCCACCACACCCAGCCTCTCTTAAATCTTTGAAAAAATGTGTCCAAATTTCTCATCCAATGTTGTCTTTAACATTCTTTGTCTTTGTAGGTGAATATATTCCTTATTTCACTATGAAAATTTGAGGCAGACTGTGTCATGGTCCATTATTTCACTTCCAAGAAACACAGCCATAAATGTCCTTTCTGATTCACTCATGGGAGTTTCAACTTGCTCAGCTTATTGGTGTTGCTGGGAGGACTTCCTTTGTTTCCACCTGTATTTTGATTTCCATGTATTTCAAAATTTTCGTAATGAACCACATATAATTCAGGGGAGTTTAAGGGGAGAGGATGTAGTGCATGGAATAGATCTGCTATTTATGACCTTTCAGAGGAGACCAGAACAACACTGAGCCCATGACAGACCTGCTGTGAAGTTGTGGAATTTGAATCTGCTGCATTCCCAGCTCTGCCACTTTGCAGTGTGTGACCTAGGCTTGTGACTTACTCTCTTTACGCCTTGGTTTGCTGACCAATACATCAGGGAAATAATATTACAGTACCTACCTCACAGCACTGTTATGTAATAAAATAAATCAGTATCCAAGAATCGAAAAGATTTATTATTGAAATGAAGAGTCCTAGGCAAGTCTCTGATGGTTGGAGCAAATGGCATTTCTGTGGAGAGCTTCCCCTTGAAAAGGGAACATTTTTAAATGGACTTTTTGTTTTGAGACAGAGACTCACTATGTCACTCTCAGTAGAGTGCCATGGTGTCACAGCTTACAGCAACCTCAAAGTCCTGGGCTTAAGCAATTCTCTTGCCTCAGCCTTTCAGTACCTGAAACTACAGGCACCTGTCCCTATACCCAGCTATTTTTTTGTTACAGTTGTCATTGTTGTTCAGCTGTCCCGGCCCAAGGTCAAACCCACCGTAACCACTGTGCTACGGATGCCAAGCCTTTAAATGGACTTTGAAAAGAAGCAAGGGAGTCTGCACAAAGCTTGGGAACTGTGCTCACTGTTGCTTTCTATAGATGCTGATGGCTCAGTTTACCAGGTAACCTTGGCATGGAATTTGAAGGAACCAGGCACAATGTTCACCTCTTAACTGTTGACCATCCTCTTTATCTCCTCCCAAAGAAGAACCTGCAGGTCTAGACAGTCTGGATCTCACCCTGCCTCTCCAGATATCCAGTTAATGATGAGGGCTGTCTGTGACTGGTGTCCCATTGGTATGGGAGGCACATGTGCTCATCAGTTTTTTTTTTTATTACTAGTGACAAAAACCCAGATAACATAAGGTTATACATGGATAGGTCCCTATTTGTGACCAGGCAGAGCAGAACAGGCCCCAAGAAGAGCAGTAGTGGATTCTCTCCCCACTCCCATCTTAGCATTTGCCTGGGCGTGGTTCTCCTGCTCTCACACCAGTAGTGTATTATGCTAAAGGCCATGGCCACTAGAAATTTAGAGGCAGGTCAAGTCAGCAGCTACTCCACTGTCTTCTACACTATCATGTTTATGGCTTTGGGAGGTTATGTAAGGTACTGTTCACAGCCCTCGAGATGTATGAGTGGAGTTTAATGTTTCATTTTGAAAGGTAAAGACAGACTTTGTACCACAGCTGAGAATGTTTTTATCTTCTTGAACTTTGAGTGGCAATAAACAATTCCAATGGGTAAATGAAATCCAAAAGAGAAAACCAGAGTAGAGCTGAATCCTGTCTGTACAGACCTTTGATCTTGGTCCACGCAGGCTGGCATGAATGAGCTGTGTAACTCATGAGCACTGGAAATATTCTGGAGCAAATACAATTTACTATAGCGCACCTGAATCAACAGAGAGTCCCAAGGGTGCTTCCTCATTCCCCCTTAATCAAAAGCCTTTTCTCTTCTTAAAGGGAATACTCATGTTTCTGAATTCATAAGTTCTTCTGTCAACAGATCGATTTTATATTATTCTGATGCCATTTGAGAGAAGCAGTAAAATTCCTAAATATATTGGGAGAAATAATATACTCCCAGGAAGAAAAAAAAAAAAACAGGAAATTTGAAATTCTGAGGAAGTGAATAAAAATATAACCTGAATCAAAATGTCATCAATGATTTTTTTTCGCAACGGGTTTGCCGCCAGAACACAGGTGTTGTGAAAACCGCCCATACAATCCTAAATGGGGAAGGAAAAGACTCATATCAACATTGTTGTCATTGGGCATGTAGATTCGGGCCATCCACCACTACTGGCCATCTGATCTACAAATGTGGTGGCATTGACAAGAGAACCATTGAAAAATTTGAGAAGGAGGCTGCTTAGAAGGGAAAGGGCTCCTTCAAGTATGCCTGGGTCTTGGATAAACTGAAGGCTGAGCATGAACGTGGTATCACCATTGATAGCTCCCTGTGGAAATTCAAGACCTGCAAATACTACGTGACTACCATTGATGCCCCGGGACACAGAGACTTTATCAAAAACATGATTTCAGGCATATCTCAGGCTGACTGTGCTGTCCTGATTGTTGCTGCTGGAGTTGGTGAATTTGAAGCTGGTATCTCAAAGAATGGGCAGACCCGTGAGCATGCCCTTCTGGCTTACACACTGGGTGTGAAACAACTAATTGTTGGTGTTAACAAGATGGATTCCACTGAGCCACCCTACAGCCAGAAGAGATACGAGGAAATGGTTAAAGAAGTCAGCACTTACATTAAGAAAATTGGCTACAACCTTGACACAGTAGCATTCGTGCCAATTTCTGGTTGGAATGGTGACAACATACTGGAGCCAAGTGCAAACATGCCTTGGTTCAAGGGATGGAAAGGCACCTGGAAGGATGGCAATGCCAGTGGAACTACACTGCTTGAAGCTCTGGACTGCATTCTGCCACCAACTCGTCCAACTGACAAGCCCTTGCGTCTGCCTCTGCAGGATGTCTACAAAATTGGTGGTATTGGTACTGTCCCTGTGGGCCGAGTAGAGACTGGTGTTCTCAAACCTGGCATGGTGGTCACCTTTGCTCCAGTTAATGTTACAACTGAAGTGAAGTCTGTTGAAATGCACCATGAAGCTTTGAGCAAAGCTGTTCCAGGAGACAACGTGGGCTTCAACGTCAAGAATGTGTCTGTCAAAGATGATCGTCGTGGCAATGTTGCTGGTGATAGCAAAAATGACCCACCAATGGAAGCAGCTGGCTTCACTGCTCAGGTGATTATCCTGAATCATCCAGGCCAAATTAGTGCTGGCTATGCTCCTGTACTGGATTGTCACACAGCTCACATTGCCTGCAAGTTTGCTGAGCTGAAGGAAAAGATTGATCGCCGCTCTGGTAAGAAGCTGGAAGATGGCCCTAAATTCCTGAAATCTGGTGATGCCACCATCATCGATATGGTTCCTGGCAAACCCATGTGTGTTGAGAGCTTCTCAGATTACCCTCCTCTTGGTCGTTTTGCTGTTCATGACATGAGACAGACTGTTGCTGTTGGTGTCATCAAAGCCGTGGACAAGAAGGATGCTGGAGCTGGCAAAGTCACCAAGTCTTCCCAGAAAGCTCAGAAGGCTAAATGAATATTATCTATAAGACCTGCCACCCCAGTCTTAATCAGTGGTGGAAGAACGGTTTCAGAACTGTTTGTTTCAATTGGCCATTTAAGTTTAATAGTAAAAGACTGGTTAATGATAACAATGCATCGTAAAACCTTCAGAAGGAAAGGAAAATGTTTTGTGGACCATTTGTTTCTTTTTGTGTGGCAGTTTTAAGTTATAGTTTTTAAAATCAGTACTTTTTAATGGAAACAACATGACCAAAAATCTGTCACAGAATTTTGAGACCCATTAAAACAAAGTTTAATAAGAAAAAAAAAAAAATTCTGGTGTGAAGCTATCGGGACCAGGGCATTTTTTGGTTGGGAACTTTTTTATTGTTGCTTTGATCTCAGTGCTTGAAATTGGCCTGTTCAAGAGATCTGTTTCTTTCTAGCTAAGTCTAGGGAGAGGGTGTGATTCCAAATATTGATCCAATTCCTTCACATTGTCAAATTTCCAGGCTTAGGGTTTCTGGTAGTATTCAGTGATAATCTCTTGTATCTCTGTGGCATCTGTTGTTATTTCCCCTTTATCATTTCTGATTGAAGTTACTAGAGATTTTACTTTTCAATTTCTAGTTAGTGTGGCCAAAGGTTTATCAATTTTATTTATTTTTTCAAAAAACCAAATCCTTGTTTCATTAATTTCCTGAATGATTATTTTGTTTCCAATTTCATTAATCTCTGATTTAATTTTGAGTATTTCTTTTCTTCTGCTGGGTTTAGGCTTAGATTGGTTCTTCCTCCAATTCTTTAAAATGGCTTATGAGTTTGTTGGTATGCTCTCTTTCTGTTTTTTGAATGCAGGCATCTAAAGTGATAAATTTTCCTCTCAGAATTGCTTTTGCAGTATCCCACAGGTTTTGGTAGCTTGTGTCTTCATTGTTGTTATGCCCAAGGAAGTTAATGATTTCCTCTTTTATTTCTTCCTTCACCCAACTGTTCATTCAGCATAAGGTTGTTTAATTTCCATGCCTTTGTGTGGGATTGAATATTTTTGTTGGAGTTGCGTTCCACCCTTAGTGCCTTGTAGTCTGAGAAGATCCAAGGTAAAATTTTAATACTTTTGATTCTGTTCAGGTTTATTTTGTATCCTATATGATCAATTTTGGAGAATGTTCTCCAAAATTGAATGTTCCATGGGATGATGAGAAGAATGTATATTCTTTATCTTTGAGATGGAGTGTTCTTTCTGCATCTATCAAACACAGTTGTTCTGTTTTAAGTCTCTTATATCTTTGTTTAATTTCTGTTTATAGGATCTATCTAGTTCTGTAAGAGGAATGTTAAAGTCCCTGGTAATATGGTGTTATAGGATATCTTATTGCTCAGACTGAGTAAAGTCTGTTTCAAGAACCTAGGAGCATTTAAGTTGAGTAAATAAATATTTAGAATTGAAATGTCTTCTTGAATTAGTCTGAGTGGAGCAAATGAGGAGAGTGGTTGTGTGGGGATGTCTCGAAAACCAGTAGCGCTTGCAGCATGGCTGACTAATTGACTGAAGACCAGATTGCAGAATTTGAAGCTTTTTCGCTATTTGACAAGGATGTTAATGTGTGGGGTTAGAAATCCCCACATGTATGTCTCATGTACGTCTCATTTGAGTAAGGAACTAATAGGTTAATTTGGCTTTTGCCTTCATAGAAAAAGCAATAGATTTGGGCAACCCTGAGGCAAACACAAAGACTGTTTTCTGGTCATCCGGGAACAGATACTTTGAAGTTTTTGCAGCCATTGTCTCCTAGGTTCTTGACTGGAGGAATGGTCCAGAGGTTGACAAAATGTCTTTACAT
>CAUYON010000945.1:0-14873 GCA_963573935.1 Arctocebus calabarensis
CTGTGGTGTCACAGCTCACAGCAGCTTCCAGCTCTTGGGATTAGGTGATTCTCTTGCCTCAGCCTCCTGAGTAGCTGGAAGCCCGCCACAACACCTGGCTAGAATTTGAGAAGTTTTATAATCTGTTTCAATCTTGTTATATTTTTTATATAAGTCTTTATTTTTCTAATATCAGCACTTAGTGAAAATGTTGGCACAACATGAGAGAAAGAAGAAATAAATCATTAAAAATTAAAAAATTAATTTTGCTATGGTCAGCCCTTAATTTTTTTGTTTTGGTGACAGAGTCTTACAATATCACTGCCCATGTCCCTTTATGTTTGCTATTCTGTTCATCTTAATTTCTATAGTCTACAAGTTATAAAAATAGTTTTGTATCTTTTCATTATCTGGTTACTCATTAGTATTCTAATTTTTTTATAATTTTAGCCTAGAGATGTTGGACAAGGTTGAGCCGCCAACTATCCCCGAAGGTTATGCCCTGTCTGTGGCCTTCCACTGTTTGCTGGACCTTGTTCGTGGAATCACCAGTATGATTGAAGGAGAGTTGGGAGAGATGGAAACAGAATGTGCAGCGGCCCCCGAAGAAGCTTCTTCACCAACACACTCATCAGAACAGCAAGATTTACAGTCGACATCAGACCAGATGGATAAGGAAATAGGTATGATACTATGACTTTGTTTTTACTTTTTATTTTGAAATGATTTGCAGTTCACAGAGAATTTGCAAAAGTAAGAGTTCCCACACATCCTTCCCTGTGGAGGTTGGAGACATGATACTCTGTTAGCCCTTAAAACTTTAATGTGTATTTTCTCAAAATAAAGACAGTCCCTGTGTCCCACAATACAGTCACCATCAGAAATTCAACACAGTCCAGTGTTATTCCCTCCATCCAGGCGCCCCAGTGATGTCCTTTCTGGTCCAGGATCAGGCATTGAATTTAGTCACCTTGTCTCTAACTGTCCTGTAGTCTGGAGCAGTGCCTTACTTGCTCCTTAGTCAGTTTAGGTTTATTTTATTGTCCTTCAAAATTAGATTCAATTTGTTCATTTTTGGCAGGACTAGCACAGAAACATTGCTGTGTTTCATTTATCATATCAGGACATGAGGAAGCACACAATATCAGTTTGGCTCACCCACTCTTACCATTTGGTTAATATAATAGCCTTGTTTCTTTAGTGTAAAGCTAATTATTAAGTTTTTGTGGAGAACTACTTCTAAATGTCTACTACAAAAATACGATTTTCCCTTTCCATTTTTAAAATTTTTTAAAAATTTATTCATTTATTGACACTACCAAGTTAAAAGAAATTATTTATTTTCATTTAGAATTATGGGCCCCTGGATCAGCGCCTGTGGCTCAATGGGCTAAGGCACCAGCCACGTACACCTGAGCTGGGGGGTTCGAATCCAGCCTGAGCCCGCCAAACGACAATGATGGCTGCAACCAAAAAATGGCCGGGCGTTGTGGTGGGCGCCTATAGTCCCAGCTACTTGGGAGGTGGAGGCAAGAGACTCGCTTGAGCCCAGGAATTGGAGGTTGCTGTGAGCTGTGATGCCACAGCACTCTATCCAAGGTGACAGCTTGAGGCTCTGTCTCAAAAAAAAAAAAAAAAAATTAGAATTATGGGCTCCTGTTTTATTCAGAGTCAGATCTCTGTCTATCATCATTTGGTCCAATGCTCATATTGTCCCTGACTTGGCCAGTGGAACACCTTTCAGGCTGGACCTGTGTCCTTCAGACATCTTTTGAGCACGTCCTCACTATTTAGTAGGATAAGATGTTCTAAGCTTATCTTGGATGTCTCTTGTCCAGCCCCAGTGTCATTCATTTTTCTTTTTAGGAGAAAATAGTACTGAAACTACTACATGGGTACTAGTTAGCTTCTTACTGCTTGCATAGGAAATACACACACGTACACACACCTCTCTCCACATTTAAAAAAAATCTCTGTTTCTACATTGTATACAGTGATGTCATGCCACTTTCTGCAATTCCAGTTCACTTCCACAAGGTTTAACTTCCCATGTTTGTAATTCTTTTTCTTCAGGGAAGGGAGGAACATGATCCCATTTTGCTAAATGCCTTTACTTATTTGCTTTATTTCCGGTAGGTGTAACTAATCTTCTTGCTGAGCTAGCTTATTCTGCCGTACCCTCCTCACTCCCACCTGGTCACACAGGCTGAAAGTTTGGCCTGATGACGGGGAAGACAATAGGATCTGATGTTAGGTATTTTTTTAAAAACAAAATCAGTCAGTCAATTGGTAAGATCTTACTATAGATATTTTAAAACAACTTAGTTCTTGAAATCTGAAACTGTAGTGTGGCTTCTAAGTTTTTGTTTTTTCAGATACAGTCTGAATATTGAGCTTTGGGCTTTAGTAAATGAGTTGTGGATGGAATATTTTACATCTTGTGAAGTGACTGAAGAGATTTTAGAATTTGCCGTGTTGATAAATGATTGACGTCTGTAATTGTGATTAAGCGTTAGTTTCTGTCTCTCAGTCAGCAGAGCTGTCTGGGAAGAGATGGTGAACGCCTGCTGGTGTGGTCTTCTCGCCGCGCTCTCCCTCCTCCTCGACGCCAGGTACCAAATCTCTGTCGCAGAAAAACACCCGTCGTTAAAATGGCTTACTTAAGTTTGTCCCAAGAGTTGTTTCCTGACATTATAGCTAGTGCATGTGTGGAACGCCGTTCTTTGCTGGCCCCTCCTTTCTTTATCCTGCCCTTGCCTACCCTTTGCCAGCATTGTCCTGGTGTTTAATGGGAAATAGGGTCCTAGAAGTACAGAATGCCTTTTCATTTCAAGGCTTACTACTGCTTTTGCAATGATGATTCTATTCAGTTTCTTTCATGTTTTCCTTTAGGATTAAAGAAATTGCTCATTTTATAATGTTTGATATTTCAAGTCTTTGTGTTCTTGGTCATTTTCTTCAGTGATAAATATATGTGTTGTACATTGCTTTTACCCAGTTCAAATTTTCAAATATTATGTTGTTAATTAGTTAAAATTCCTTCTTAAGGATGTTGGTACTTTTTTTTTTATTTTATCGGTACTATTTTGGCAGTTTTATAGAGATTTTCATAAAACTTCATTGAATACTTAATTTTACGTTGTGTTTGACAACACGTAAAATATTGGTAAGCCCTCATCTAATGGGCACAACCTGGGGGTATAGGACACACCTCCTGGGTGAAGGGCTGAACTACAATTTGGACTTTACTTAATGCAAATCATGTAACCTAATTGTATCCTTACACTAGTCTGAAATAATAAAAAAAATTAAAAGTTTATCAGATTAAATAAAATACTTTGTTTTCAGCACAGATGAAGCTGCCACTGAGAATATTTTGAAAGCTGAACTGACCATGGCTGCTCTTTGTGGAAGACTGGGCCTTGTAACTTCAAGAGATGCCTTTATAACTGCAATATGCAAAGGTTCCCTGCCTCCCCATTACGCTCTCACTGTACTGAATACCACCACTGCGGCTACACTTTCCAACAAATGTAAGCCTTAAGCTTGTTCTGTCTGGGAGGTGACACAGTATGGAGAAAAGGTTATAGACATTCTGAGTTTTAGCCTCTGCTGTCCCACTCATTACCTTTGTGACGTTGGGAAGTTAATGTCCCTGAGCTTTAATTTCGTCTGTCTATTTAAAACAATGGGAGTGTGGGGGAATAATGTAGGTGAATATCTCTAATCCAAAAATCTGAAATCCAAAATGCTCCAAAGTCCAAAAATTTTTGAGAACCAATAGATGCTCAGGGAAATGCTCATTGAATAAGTATATAATGCACATGTAAGTATTTGCAAATGTGTTATACAAAAACATGCATAAATATGTGATATATCACAGAATCCTGAAAAAATTGAAATCTAAAACACTTCTAATCTTTAGCATTTCAAATAGGGGATACTCAACCTGTAATACCAATTTAAACAGTAATTGTGAAGATAAAATAAATCTGTAAACTAAAAATAATTGCTAAAATAAATGGTAGTGATGGTGATTTTTTTTTTTAATGGAACTAGTAGAATAGTAACGTTTGCAATCTTTTAGGTTAAGCTGACACCCAGAAACACTCAAATTTGTTACACATAATATAAATTTAAACGTGATACTCAGTTTTTAAACTGAAAATGTGTTATTCACTAACTAGAGATGTGCACCATGAGTAATGTATAAAGGTATTTAATATATCTTAATTCTATTTTGATTATGAAGAAATTATTAGAGTTTTAAAAGTTTTACAAGTTATGTGGAAAATTATTGAATATTTACTTAAGTTGTCTTGGTTTTTGCAATTCATGAGTTTTAAAACTACATGTGGAGAATACGTTTTATTGATAGTTAAGTCAGTGTTATGGCTGAACCTGGTTTAAGCAAATTATTTTAAAATATGACATTACTTTGAATGCAATATAAGAAGTATAAATTAATTACTTAGGCTTTCCTTTGTGTTCTAGCATATTCCATTCAGGGCCAAAATGTTATGATGATAAGCCCATCAAGTGAATCTCACCAGCAAGTTGTGGCAGTGGGTCAGCCTCTGGCAGTCCAGCCTCAGGGGACAGTAATGGTAATAGACTTGGCTTTTTCATGGTTACTACTTAACTGTCACGGAAACCTGCTGTACGCTTCCTTTGTGTTTGCCAAGAACACTTACTTACTTTCTGTTATCTGGGTAATATATTTAGGGGAAAGTAGTTTATGCATTTGATATGTCACCACATAATATGATGATATGATTTTAAAATTAAAAAAAAATTTTTAAAGACAGAGTCTTACTTTATCACTCTTGGTACAGTGCTGTGGCATCACAGCTCACAGCAACCTCCAACTCCTGGGCTTAGGCAAATCTCTTGCCTCAGATTCCCAAGCAGCTGGGACTACAGGCGCCCGCCACAATGCCTGGCTATTTTTTTGTTGTTGCAGTTTGGCCGGGGCTGGGTTCGAACTCTCCACATCGGTATATGGGGCCAGTGCCCTACTCACTGAGCCATAGGCACTGCCTGATAAAATAACATTTAGTCAAACAAATTTGTTCCTTATAAAACTATCCTAACCTATTTTCTTAGATTTTTGTTTTTTATTTTAAAATATCCTTTAACATGTTAATACTGATTTATAAGCTTTTAGTTTTCAAGAATGCATAACAATTCTTAAAAATATATCCTTTTCTTAAATATAGCTAACTTCCAAAAATATCCAGTGTATGAGGACTTTACTGAACTTGGCTCACTGCCACGGGGCTGTCCTGGGAACATCCTGGCAACTCGTCTTGGCAACTCTCCAGGTATGTTGTAGTGTCTGGGTCAAAGTTCGTGCTGTTTTCATATGGAGTGGCCTAAGCATTGCCTATTAGTGCTTTGGGCAGGTCTAAGGAATAAATGGGAAGTATGAAAAAGGGCAGGTTGGAAAGGAAATAAAGACATGCGTCATCAGAAGTGATGGAGTGCTTCTTGTAATGGCCTAAGTTTGGTAAAATTTTTTATGATTTTAATTTTAATTATTAAAAGCATACTGATTTAGTCACTAGCAATTACTAGCAATTTTAGTTAATATAATTTTTATAGTTCTATAAATTTTGTTTTGATTTTTTAAAAATTTTATAGCATCTTGTGTGGATTTTGGGATTAAAACCTAGCAGTGGCGGTGCCTTGAAACCCGGACGAGCTGTGGAAGGACCCAGCACAGTAAGTTCTAGTCTTCCTTCCCCAGTTAGTGCTTCCCAAATGTCATTGGTGACATTTCACTTTATTCTTCTCTTAGGTTCTAACAACAGCAGTGATGACTGATTTACCAGTGATTTCCAATATACTTTCAAGATTGTTTGAAAGCTCACAGTAAGAGTCAGTTTTTTTAAATTGATAAAAAGCATTCTTATTAGCTGCACATTTTAAATCAAAATAATGTATTTCTTCATCTTTATTTTAGGTATCTTGATGATGTATCATTGCATCATTTAATAAATGCACTTTGCTCCCTATCTTTAGAAGCAATGGATATGGCCTATGGAAATAATAAGGTGTGATGTTCTACCTTTCTATTTAAATTTGGTACATTAGTTACACATATAAGGTATGCATCTGTTGTGCCCAGCTTATATATTAACCATACTCTTTTGGGTCTTTACCATTTATAATTGTAATTTGTTGAAGGGGTAATAAAGAGGACATAGCTTGTGATATGTTTAAGTAATAATGATTTTAAATTATGCACATTTATATATTGTACATTAAAGTATTTCTGTAAAATAATGTAATACAGTTTGTATAATTAGGTTCTGTAAAATGCCACAATCATACTTGTAATTATAATTTATGAGTGGGGTAATACAAAATTTAAATGAAGGAACACGTGTCTCAATCTCTCTCGTCTTCATTGGGATGGAAAATAAGGAGCAATCATTTTTTTCTGAAGGTAATGGTCCTCCTTACCTTAAAAATCAAAGTTTCTCTTTGTTAATTGAATGAGTGAGTAGAGCGGTACTTTAGAATATTGATGTTCAAGAACATTTCATGGCCAGGCACAATGGCATGTACCTGTAATTCTGGCTACTTAGGAGTTTGAAGCAGGAGTATTGCTTGGATCCATGAGTTTGAGACCAGACTGGGCAACATGGCAAGACCCTGTCTCTAGAAATAATAGGGAAAATAGAAAATTGGTTTAAAAAAATTCTATACTACTAAAAATATCATTTTCTATTATACTTGATAAGCATAGGGAAATTCGGGGTTATTATATCTTGGACATAAATACTTAAAATGCTTTCTACATTTTAAAGTGAATTAATATTATTTGACCATTTATGAATATGTGACGATAACCCAGAATATGATTTAAAAGCTGTAAGTTGTTTAACATCTCATGGTAAGGTCCAAAATTATGTTGTCTGCCTAGTCCTTAATTATAAGTCAGTGTACTGTGACTTGTCATCTTGGCATATGTGACTCATTTAAAGATTTGTGAAGAAGGTCTTATTAAGGCATAGTTTTATATGTTATAGTACAGAGCTAAATCATTGATAAAGTTATGCATATTTGAAAATACATATAGTTTGCTGTAAATCAAGGCAAGGTTGATTTAAAATATTGTGAAGCAATGAATTTCTTGATCTCTATCTGGGAGAATCCTACATCTCTGAGATTAAGTCTTAACACAAGGCCATAATATTTTTAATAGAATATCTTAATGAAATCTGTGAAAGTTCAATGTAGGCACTTAAGGCTATGAATTTTCCCCTGATAACTGCTTTTGCTGAATTCCATAGATTTTTGACAACTTGTGTCCCCTTTGTCATTCAGTTTGAGGAATCTTTTGATTTCCATTTTAATTTCATTCTTGACCCAATAATCATTCAGAAGATTGTTTAATTTTTATGACTTAGTGTAAATTGATCCTTTCAGTTTTTTTTAATACTGAACTAACATTCACACATAAAGCCTGGGCATTTCAAAATTTCTTTCTTTCTGGTCAGAAAACTAGCCATCTACTAGTTTCTGCTATTCTGTGCATCTACTATAGTTTCTGGATTTTCATCTTTTCCCTGTTAAAACATTCTCTTCCTAACCAAATTTGTCAGTTAGGAGCTATTGTGGATACTTAAGGGTGACAAGAAGACTTGTTTCATGATATCTGACATTTTGTCATATTTATTGCTAACTTTATATTAACTAATCATACTTTATTTTCATTCATACTCTTCAGAATATTTTGTTTTATTTTCAGAGTACTCAGTATGCAATGTGTTTTCTTCCTAGGAACCATCTCTTTTTGCTGTTGCCAAATTGTTAGAAACTGGTCTAGTTAATATGCACCGAATAGAAATTTTATGGAGACCTCTAACTGGCCATCTGCTTGAGGTAAAAAAATCTCTTTCTTAAAATTACAGTTTTTTTACTAGACATGAACAGTTAATGATTTCAGATGACCATTGAAAAAAATCAGCGTTAACTGTTTTTACCTTCCTGATCCTGCACTTGTCTATATATTTTATGAAGGATTAAACTTGTGTAGTAACTGGTTTGGTGAAGGAGTAGAATGCTTTTAATGGCTGAAATGGGTGAAATTTTAAGGTGAGAAACACCTGTGAAGTCAGCTGTTAGCTTGGGACCTATTCTCCTGCCACACAGTCCATTGGTCTTCCTCAGTTTCAAGCAGTTCTGAAACATCAAGACAGTTGGGGGTGAGAGTTGGTGTGAACACCGCAAACTTACGGCCTTTGCTGTGGTTATGAAATAGCTTTCTACAGAGGGAAATGCCTGTGTGGTATACTAATTATACATAGTGCTGGAGACTCTTACCTGAATTTCCATCATCTTGCTTCCAAATTGGGTAATGCTTAGTAATTAATTAGCTGCTGCTGAATAACCGTGGCTTCTGTCAGCACAAAGGTTTGTACAGCTTGGGGTTAGGTTACCATGGTCATTTCATGTTATTCTAGAAATTTGGTAAAATCATTATTCTTAGGGAAAAAACAGATGGATGTGAGGGTTTTTTCATTTTATTTGGATTATTTTTATGAATGATTGAAGGATGGATGTAGATTTCATTATTGGACAGTGTCATCAAATGTCAAGAAATAGTTTTTTAATTTTAGTACATTGCTTATGAGGGTCCATTTAACTGGGAACTTTATCAGCTTCTCTCCTGTGCTGACGTATCATTTACTTTTCTGTAACTTCACTTGGCTTCATCTCTTTCTTCTGTACTGCTTCCTCTTGGTCCTCTTCAGAAGGTAAGCTGACTCACATTTTAGATATAATTTTTTCTCCAGCCCTTATTAAAACATCTGATAAAACTTTTAAAATGTGAAAAGAACAGAAAACAGTGTTTTAATGTTTCTTTTCTCAAACTGTTGTGCGATTCTCAGCTGTAACAATTGCACATTTGATTTTGTTAAACGTCTGTACCTCAGGTGTGCCAACACCCAAACTCCCGCATGAGAGAGTGGGGGGCAGAAGCTTTAACTGCCGTCATTAAAGCAGGATTAACATTTAGCCATGAGCCTCCACTGTCACAAAACCAGGTAAACAAACAAACAAACCTTATCTCATTATTTAAAAAAAATGCTTAATATAAAATTATCCTCCCTCATAGATGATTTTTGTTTCTGTAGCAAGTGGATGATATTCTGGTAGTGGCTTTTTAAACTTAATATTCTGTTTTATATGTAGATCCTAGATCTCTTACAAAAGGTATGTCATTTTTAGGATTGTCATTTTAAACGCCTTGTAAGTGACACTGCTTAAGTGAGCTGGAATTGGGCTCTTGGTCTGCAGGCGTCTCTCCATGCAGTGCCCAGGGTTGTTTCAAGGCCTCTTTTGCTTTGGTCCTTAGCTGCCTCTGAGTTTATTTCTCTCGCTACCCTTACATGAGGACAAAACAAGTGTCAGGAAAGGCATGCACAGAGAAAAGGGTTTTTAAACTAGTGATTTTAAGTTACTTTATCCTTATAGTTTACTTTGTCATGAATTCTTTGTCCCATGTCTTATACAAATTTTAAAAAGTCTGCCAGAATTGTATTATTTCAGAACTTAGCAGAAATGTGGTATCAGTAACTGTCCCCATTGCCCTCGGCACCTTGTGGGATTATAGCCGTGTTCCACAGGTCTAGCTCACGTGTCATCATTAAGTTCAGCTCCCGGAATGAATGAAGGACTAGACAGGGGAGCTATTGTAGAGCTTATAGAGCTTAGTTTTTAGTGAGTTCATAGCTTTTCCTAGTGCAGTTTAGTTTTTTTGAAAAGAAAACACTTTTTATTTATTTTAATATCCTCAATGTCCAGTTTAATACCTGGCACTTAGTGAGAACTTAATAAATGTTTATTCAGTGAACCAAATAAATGAATCCTTGTAGAGAAAAAAGTTAAAAATGAAGCATGTGCTTTCAGATGCTGAAAGGGATAGAACAGAGTATTCTTATTTTATTTTTTTAGAGACAAGATCTTGCTCTGTCACCCAGGCTAGAGTTCAGTGGCACAGTCATAGCTTCACTGCGTTCCTGAACTCCTGGGCTCAGAAGTCCTCCTGTGTCCACCTCCCAAGTAACTAGGATTACAGGGCATGCTACCATGCCCAGCTAATCTTCTCATTTTTTTGTAGAGAGAAAGTCTCACTCTGTTGTCCAGACTGGTCTTGAACTCCGGGCTTTAAGTAATCCTCACAGCTCAGTCTTCTGAAGCACTGGGATTACATACATGAGCCACCATGTCTGGCCAGAACGCTTTTTCTTTTTTAATTCTCCAACAGATTTTGTAGTTTTATGTCATCTTTGTTAACATCTGTGCTTATTCCTTTTTTAGTAGTGTTTTAGCTTCTATTGTTATATCACACTTGAGGATTTCAAATTTAAATTCATGTGGTAAACATTAAAGATAATTTTAGAAATTGGAGATTGTTTTGTCTTTCCAGTACAGATAGAGATATATTTCCTTCAGTGAAATCTACGTGGGTCTGTAATCAGTATCTTTTTTTTTTTCTTTTTTGAGACGGTCTTACTTTGTCGCCCTGGTAGAGTGCTGTAGTGTCACAGCTCACAGCAACCTCAAACTCTTGGGTCTAAGCAATTCTCTTGCCTCAGCTTCCCAAGTAGCTGGAACTACAGGCTCCCACCAACAATGCCCGGCTATTTTCTGTTGCAGTGGTAATTGTTTAGCTGGCTCAAGCAGAGCTCAAACTTGCCAGCCTCGGTGTATGTGGCTGGCGCCATAACCACTGTGCCATGGGTGCTGAGCCTATCATCAGTATCTTTAAAGTAAAATAATTACTTTACCCATTTACCCCCAAATCTAAGTTCTTGAAGACTGATTTTTTTTTCTTTTATTTGAAAGTAGAGATAGATGACAAAGTAAACCTTTAATGGTTATTGTTAGAGAGAACTCAACATTTGATGTTTATTTCAGTAGAACAATTTCTAATTTACCATATTAGTCTGAGTAAGTGAATTGAAATTTAAAAAGCAGTAACAAAGCATTCCTGTCTTTTTGTACTTTTCTTCTTAAGTAGTTTTTTCCTCCTTTTCAGAGGCTGCAGTTGCTTTTACTGAACCCCTTAAAGGAGATGTCCAATATCAGCCACCCGGACATCCGACTCAAGCAGCTGGAGTGTGTGCTGCAGACTCTGCAGAGTCAGGGGGACAGCCTGGGGCCTGGGTGGCCGCTGGTGCTCGGGGTCATGGGCGCAATCAGAAATGATCAAGGGTGAGTGTTGAAAATTAACACTACAAAGGTCGAGGTAGAAAGGGCATCAGTCATCCTCAAATCTTAAAGTAGTGGTAACTTTTTATATATGCCGATGTCTAAGACCTAGAATACTTTTTCCTAACTCTGCCCTCAAGTCACTATAGGGAATTTTTAGGGATTATCTTTGTTTTAGAAGGATGGGAAAACTATATTTATTTGACATCCCAAAATGCAAGGTTTTATTGGAGACAGTCTCACGTTGTTGCCCTTGGTGGAGTGTCATGGCGTTTTAGCTCACAGCAGCCTCAAACTCTTGGGCTCAAGCGATTCTCTTGCCTCAACCTCCCGAGTAGTGGGACTTACAAGTGCCTGCCACAGTGCCTGACTAGTATTTTAGCGATGGAGTCTTGCTTTTGCTTATGCTGGTCTTGAACTCGTGAGCTCAGGCCATCCACCCACCTCAGCTTCCCAGAGCGGTGGGATTACACTGCACCTGACCCAAAAATACAAGCTATTACAATGAGATAAATGAATTAACCTAACAAATTTTATGACATATCAAAAGATTGGGTTTGGGGCGTCACCTGTGGCTCAAGGAGTAGGGTGCCAGCCCCATATACCTGAGGTGGTGGGTTCAAACCCACCCCTAGCCAAAAACTGCAAGAAAAAAAGATTGGGTTTAGTTTCCCTAAAGAAAACTATGTGCAATAGTGTTTAGAGCTGTATTTATATTGGGAAATCTAAGAAAAAGCTTGAAACGACTATTAATTTCTGTATTTATTAAACATTTCTCCTGTGCTTAGTGCATTCCATATACTATGCTTGCTGGGTATTCTGATTACAAAGCTGAATACCTCTTACCCTGGTGGTAGAATCCTAGTGAGAATGTGCAATCACGTACTGCGGTCATGTTTCAGTCAGTGGCAGACTACACGTGCACAGTGGCCCTGTAGAGTACGAGACCGTACTGGCACCGTACCTGTTCTGTGTTTCCATAGAGTTCAGGGTGTAAATACTTGGCATCGTTTCAGTTGCCGTGTGCCCAACAGTGCCTGGGTGTGTGGCTGTGTGTCTGTACAGCAGGTGTGCAGTGGCTGTGCTGTCTTGTTTCCCTAACATCTGTCCTTAATGTTGCACAGTGGTGTATTTCTCAGGACTTACCTCCATCAATAAGTGTCACGCAACTATAGTTCGTTAACTCCACAAGAGAAGAGGGCTCCAGTGCCAGGGTGGCAGAGCCAAAATTGTGAAGGACCATATATGCTTTTAAGCTATTTGCATTTATCCTGAATACATTTGGGAGACATTTTAGAATTTTAAGCAGAGGAATGATGTGATCAGGTGTGCATTTGACAGCTATCTCTATGACAGCAGCATGGAGGGGAGGATGAGACATGAGAGAGCCTACAGGTGCTCTCTAGAAATAAGAGGAGTTCCAGCTACTTAACAGATTGCCTGTAGAGGCAAAGGGAAACAGAGCCGTCAGGAATTACACCTGCATTTCTGATTTAAGCAGTTTAGTGAATGGTGGTGGTGTTAACTAAATAGGGAGTGCAGAGGAAAGAGGGTGTTTGGAGGGAATGTGTGGGCTTGTTTAATTTAGGGTAGAATATCGCAGTGGGAGATTTGTAGATGTTGGATAATTTGTAATTCTATAGCAAGACTCACACTGTCTTGCTTTGATGACTAGTTTAGGGGTTTTAGATGCTTGAGACAATTAGGAAAATTAATTGTTTTTCAGTACTTACAGTAATAATTTTTCTTAAGTACTATAAAATACTGAGATGATTAAAGTGAAAAGAGACCAGCTTTAGATCAAACTTAAGTTTCTTCTTTCAACCTAAAATGCAATGTACAAAATAGGACATTTGTTATAAGAATGAAATGAATTAGTACATGTAGAATACTTGGAAAGTATATAACACACTAAGCACTCAGTAATGTTAGCTATTGTAATTGCCATTTTCACTATTATATTTTGCCACCAGAATTTTTCTACAAAACCAAATACTTATTCTCTTTGTTTGAAATTCAAAATGTACTCTTGTCTCACAGACAATTTGTAGAATTTTATATTCCTTTGAAGATCTAAGTAAGGTGTAGTATGGGCATGCACGCTAGGCGAGCTGAGCTGTCATTTTCATTTTCTGAATTAAGAATGAAAGAGCTCATTCCATTCATTAAGCTGAGTGCACTTACATGTGTGAGGCACCATACAGTCCTGGGGATACAGTGGGGGAAAGTAACTGTATACGATTTTTTATTTCTTAATATACCTTTTTTAAATTTATATAAATGTCAAAGTACTTAGATGCATATTAGAGATTTTCTTATTCAAATTAGAAGCGTTTTGCTTGATTCAAATTATTGTAAGATATGTACTTTTATACTTGCCTTTTAACATCGGTATACATTTCTTTTATGTTTTCAGAGAATCCTTGATACGAACTGCATTCCAGTGTCTTCAGCTGGTTGTGACAGATTTTCTACCAACAATGCCTTGCACTTGCCTGCAAATAGTTGTAGATGTTGCAGGTAGCTTTGGTCTTCATAACCAAGAACTTAATATTAGTTTAACTTCGATAGGTTTATTGGTAAGTATCAGTGGCCTTTCTATTGACAGTGTGATTTAGAAATCACTGGTAAGCAGTCAGGAGTGAAAACTAAGCAAACATGGCATTTAGCTCTCTACGGGAATTGTTTAAATGACCTCTTAAGTGTCAAAACTACATCACATGTCTCAAAGAAAAAGAAAGAAATCATTTATTAACAGGAGAATATTTAAAATAATTTTCATACTTTGAGGTGAGGTGTGGCCTTTTGCAAAGTTTGTCATGAGAGGATTTAATAATAGCACACACAAGGGAAATCCGTTCACTTGTGTGAAGGGTAATTGATTTGAAATATTACTTTGGTAGCAGCATTTTAATTTGCTACTAGTTGGTGACTAAAGCTTCAGTGAGAGAGGCTTTACTCTCTGCGTAGTCCTGCAGTCTAGAAACACTACTCTGTTAGCTGTTAGGAGAGGTCTCATCATGGAAGATCCTGAGCTCTGGAGACGGGTACACATGTATTTTAATTCTGATCAACTTTGGTTAATTGTTGAATTTTAACCTCTTGAACCTCATTTTATGCACTTAGAATATGAAAGTACAGGTACATCTTGGAGATGCTGTGGGTTTGGTTCTGGACCACAATAAAGCAGCTATAAGTCACACAAAGTGTTTGGCTTCCTAGTGCATATAAAAGTTACACTATACTGTATTCTGTTAAGTTTCTAATAGTATTGTGTCTAAAAAGTGTATATACTTCAATCTAAAAATAATTCGTTGCCAAAATATTTGCACATTGAGTGAGTCTCATATTTTTTGCTGGTAGATGACAGCCTTGCCTCAGGTTACTAAAAGAGGGGGTGGCTGACCAGGGTGGTGGTTGCTGAAGATGGGAGTGCCTTTCCTTTTTTTTTTTTTGAGACAGAGCCTCAAGCTGTCACCCTGGATAGAGTTCTGTGGCATCACAGCTCACAGCAACTTCCAATTCCTGGGCTCAAGCGAGTCTCTTGCCTCCACCTCCCAAGTAGCTGGGACTATAGGCGCCCGGCACAACGCCCGGCCATTTTTAGGTTGCATCATTGTTGTTTGGCGGGCCCAGGCTGGATTTGAACCCGCCAGCTTAGGTGT
>CAUYON010000950.1:0-16054 GCA_963573935.1 Arctocebus calabarensis
GATTGAAGTAGAACATAAACACAATTAAGTAAGATTCTTTGTTCACAAAGGGCAGAAATTTTTTAAAATATAATAAACTTTATCTTGGTGTGTGCCACACCTTTTGGGGGCAAAACACGATTGTAAGAGGGACTTTACCCACAAATACAACCAGTGTAACATGGTTTCTTGTACCCTCCATGAATCCCCAACAATAAAAAGAAAAAAAAAATTGTAGTTTTACCTTTGCAATGAGCATATTCTTATAAAATCAAAGGGATTATAAAATAAAATTTGCTTACAAATTGGATGACTTTCAAAATCAGAATTCAATATAGATTGTTCAGTGTTGTATTTACTTTTTTTTGTTTTATTCCTTCCATCTGTTTTTGTTGATGTAAAAGTGGGGTCAGTATGAATGGGCTTTGATTGGTCCATGGCTTTCTGAGATTCTGTTCTGATATTATCATGGTTAATAATCATTATTAAATAGTAATGAGTATGTTCCTCACAAATACAAAAAAAAAGGCAAGGCACAGTTGCTCACAACTGTAATCCTAACACTATGGGAGGCCGAGGCTGGTGAATTTCCTGAGCTCAGGAGTTTCAGATCCCATCTCTAAAAATAGCTGGGCATGGTGACACATGCCTATAGTCCCAGCTACTCAGGAGGCTGGAGCGAGAGGATTGCTTGGGCCCAAGAATTTGAGGTCTCTGTGAGCTATAATGACACCTCAGCATTCTACTCAGGGTGACAGAGTGAGAGTCTGTCAATAAAAAAAAGAAAGAAAGAAAAAGAAAAAAAATTGGAGTATGATTAAAATAATGCTGTATAAAATGGAAAAAAGAACAGATGTATCAACATTCACTAAGTGGAATATATGGCCAAATAATAGAAATTAAATCAATCCAAAGGTGCAAACTCATCATCCCTTCCTCCAAACACCTGCTTTGCTGAGATTGCATAGAAATAGCAATATTCTGGATTTTGTTTGAAGAACCATGATCCCTAGACATAGTGGAGTCTCCATAGTAGGATGGATGCTCAGAGAGAACTAGGCTAACTGGATGTTGTGAGATTGATAACCAATACAAATCACAGTGCTGTGGATTTGGGGGCTAATTCTGGACTTTCATCTTTTTCCAGGAAGGTTGATCAAGTGGATGAGGCATAAAATTAGAGTAAAACCTCTAGGTAAAAAATAATCACAAGTTGGTTAAATAACAATATCATTTTAAAAAATCAAGCCAAATCAATACTACTTCCCATAAAAATTTCAAATAGTAGAGAAGAATATGAAGTAAAAAGTACCTTTACCCCTCTTCACCTTGTAATCACACTCCCAAAATATTTTTTCCTTTGTAATCTTCCAGGTATTTTCTATGCAAATTAAAAAATGTAAATATAAATGTATACACATACATCTCATGTGTACATGGGTTTTCTCCCACATCCCAAAGACACAGGTAATTAAATGTCTAAATAATCACAAAATGAGTGAGCATACGCGTGAATGTGAGGGCACCTCGTGATGAAATGGTGACATCCCAAGCAGGCTAGGTCCCCTGGTTGTGCCCTGAGCTGCTGGGTAGCCCTTGCCACCTGTGACTCTGAAATAAAATTACTGGATAAATAATTATCTTACTTTTTAAAATTAATCTTTCTTAAATGTGTGTATCCTCACATTTATTTCAATATTTGATATTAGAAGTATTTTGGTGTTTATGTAGAAATTTGGTAATTTTTTGTGACCAGAAATATGTTATAGAAACCTAACTCTTGTGGCCAGGAGCAGTAGCTTACACCCGTAATCGTAGCACTTTGGAGGCTGAGGCCAGAATATCCCTTAAGGCCAGGAGTTTGTGGCTGCAGTGAGCTGATTACACCATTGCACTCCAGTCTTAGGTGATAGAACCAGGACTTTGTCTCTTGGAACAAAAAAACAAAGAAATGTAACTCAACTCTTTGTTTTGTTTTTGCTGGTTTTGGCCAGGGCTGGGATTGAACTCACCACCTCCGGCATATGAGGTCGGCACCCTACTCCTTTGACCCACAGGCACCACCCTCAACTCTTGTTTATATCAATTATCCATTAGCCTATGGTAAAATTAGTTTTGTTACACATCATTTCCCTTAAAGTTGCAATTTTCTGGGCTAGGCACAGTGGCTCATGCATATAATCCCAGCACTTTGGGAAGCCAAGGCAGGAGGAATGCTTGAGGCCAGGAATTTAAGACCAACCTGGGCAACAAAGCAAGACTCATCTCTACAAAAAATAAGAAAAAAAGCCAGGTGTGGTAGTGCACACCTGAAGTTTACAGTCCCACTCACAGTGTATAAGCATTCCTTTTGTCTACATTCATGGCAGCATCTGTTGTTTTTGACTTTTTCATAATGGTCATCTGACAGGGTAAAGTAGTATTTCACTGTGATTTTAATTTGCATTTCCCTCGTGATTATTGATGTTCAACTTTTTTTTTAATGTTTATTGGCCATTTGTCTATCTTCTTTTGAAAAAATTCTGTTCATGTCTTTTGACCATTTTTGATGTTTTTTGCTTGTTGATTTGTTAGTTCTTTGTAGATATAGATATTAGTCCTTTATCAGATGTATCATTTGTGACTATTTTCTTCCATTCCTTAGGTTACCTCTTGGCTATTTCCTTTGCCATGCAGAAGCTTTATACTTTAATTAATTAAGTATAATTAAGTCTCATTTATTTAATTTTGTTGTTGCTGTATTTGCTTTGGGGGTCTTTGTCATAAATTCTTTGCCTAGGAACTAAGTCTAGAAGGGTTTTTCCTACATTTTCTTCTAGAATTTTTATGGTTTCATGCATGACAGTTAAGTCTTTCATTTATCTTTGGGAGGGTAGAGGAGGGATAAAAACTTACCTATTGGATCCTATGAACACTGTCTGAGTGACAGGGACACTGAAAGCCCTGACTTCAGTATTATACTGTATATCCTGTAACAAAAACATTTGTACCTCCCTTAATATTTTGAAATTTTAAAAAATAACTATTATATTAGAAATGCTATTGATTTAGGTCTATACAGCCAATGAAAGTCCATTGTGGCTGTAATTTTGTTTCTTCAACTTTCTTCTTTTTAAGTGTGCACATCAAGCCTATTATTCAGAAGTCTATAATGTTATGCTTTTGTCATTCCTTTTATATGATATATACCTAGTGGAAAAGTATATTAAAATAATGGTTTTCATGTAAAAATGGTGAGTCTTTGTATTCATAAATATGCAACAAAGTATTCTTTGAATAAAAATTAGTAAACAGCATAAAAAGGTTAATATTAATGTTTAGGAAATAAAGGACATAGAACAAGTTAAGTAACACTATGAGGTTAAAAAAAAAAAAAGCCAATCTGGAATGCAGAAGATTTTATGGATGAATGACCCTGTTTCTTCAACAGAGCAAAAAATAAAGAGATAGAACTATTACAAGTTAAAAGAAACTTGGAGTATTATAATAATCCAAAGCAATATGTAGACATTGTTGGTAGTATATTTGTTCCTAATGCTGCTATTAACAAATTACCACAAACTTAGTGGCTTAAAACAACACAATATATTCTGTTTTGGAGGTCAGAGGTCTGTAAATGGGCCTTACAGGTAAAATGCAGTCAGACTGCATTCCTTCTGGAGGCTTGAGGCCTTTTCCATGTTCTGGAGATTGTCCACATTCCTTGGCTTGTGGCCCTGGTCCAGCAAGGGTATCATTCCACCCTCTGCTTCCACAGTCATCTCCTCCAATTCTGACCCTCCTATCTCTCTCACATAAGGAAAACTTGTGATTAAATTGGGCATAGCCAGATAATCCAAAATAGAGTTGAAACAAATTCTTTTTAGTAAAGCATCACAAGAATGGAAAAATAAATACCCAATATACTCAATACTAATATGAAACCAATATATAAGCAATGATATGCTCATATGAACAATAAAACACAAATGTAATCTAGTACGGGAGTAAAGGGAGGCAGGAGGGGGAAGGAGGGAAAAGAGGATGATTGGCAGAAGGAGGGAGAGCATGAGGCAGGATCTCACCTAAAGTGCACACTGTGAGGGTGTATAACACACCCCCTGGGTGAGGGGCTCTTTTACAAGTGCAAGGTGGCTTTGGAAGTGAGAACAATGTAACATAAAAATTTTTGCCCTCAGGGTGGCGCCTTTGGCTCAGTGGGTAAGGTGCCAGCCCCATATATCAAGGGTAGCAGGTTCAAACCTGGCCCCAGCCAGCTAAAACAGCAGTGGCAACTGCAACAAAAAATACCAGGGCATTGTGGCAGGCGCCTGTAGTCTCAGCTACTCGGGAGGCGGAGGCAAGAGAATCACTTGACGCTATGGCACTCCACCAAGGACGACAAAATGAGACTCTGTCTCAAAAAAAAAAAAAAATTGCCCTCATATTAATTTGAAAGAAAAAAATAATCTCACCATTTTAAGGTCTTTAATTTAATAACATCTGCAATATCCTTACTGCCATGTAAGGTAACATGATAACATAGTTTCCAGAGATAAAATGTGGCCATTTTGGCAGGAGGCAGGGGTGAGGACTTTGTCTACCACAGATTAACATTTAAACAAACCCACTGTAAAGACTTTTATCACATGGCTGGGGAAATTTTTACCATAGATTGGTATAAAGAAACTTACATTAATTTTTTTAACTATGACAATGACATTGTGTTATGCTAGAAAAAAAACTTGTATAAAAAAATGAATAAAATAAATAAAACTTACATGGTGGAGATGTTTACTGAAGTATTTATAAGTGAGATGATATGATATGTAGGGTTTGCTTCAAAATACAAGAAAAAGAATGTGGAACAAGAAACAAGATAGGCAGGTTGGGTGAGGCGGCTCACACCTGTAATCCTAGCATTCTGGGAGGCCAAGGCAGGTGGATTGCTTGAGCTCATGAGAGACCATCTCTACTAAAAATAGAAAACCAGCCAGGCGTCATGGCAGGTGCCTGTAGTCCTACCTTCTCAGGAGGTTGAGGCAAGAGGATTGCTCAAGCCCAAGAATTTGAGGTTGCTATGAGCTGACACCATGGCACTCTACCCAGGGAGACAGAAAGAGACTGTCTCAAACGAATGAAAAATAAAAACAAATAAACAAGATAGGCAAAATAATAAAAATCATTAGAGCTGGACTATGATTTCATTGGATTCAGAATATTTTTATTTATACTATTGGGTATGCTTAAAAATGTCCACATTACAAATTGTTTTAATATCAAAGATAATCTAACAGAATTTTTTTTTTAAGGGAAAGAAAGACTCCAATGCTCCAGTGAATAGCTCTTGCTCAAATATTGCTGTATACTAGCATGAGTATATGGCAGAATAAATTCTTAGATACAGAATTGTATTTAAAATGTTCATAGCAATTGCTATACATATACTGTATACTAATGTTGAACAATTAGTATACAGTAAATGCACAGTTGTGGGAACTAGAATTTCTCACTGTAAGAGATGAATGTGGCAGATAAACAAAAAAGGAATGATAAATAAACTCTTTGGTGCTGAATTAGAGTTGGAGACGTCATTATGAACTCATTGTTAGTTGAACGGATAGATGGATAGCTAGACAGTCACCACTTACAGATACGTGTGTGTACATGGGTTAGTATACATAAATATGTTAGCCCTGTCCACTAAGAAGACCCAGAGGCAAGACACTCTAACAGCAAAAAGCAAGCCCAGCTTCCATATCTTGATTTTTAAATACTATTTTCCAATAAGAGGAACCAGAAACTCTTGGAGAAAATGGCTGATTCTAAGACCAGGGTAAGGAAAATTAAAGATAAACCTGAAATATCTTACAGTACCAAAAATTAAGGGAGTGTCCAAAAAACAAAAGGATAGGCTCAGTGCCTGTGGCTCAACGGGCTAAGGGGCCAGCCATGTACACCTGAGCTGGCGGGTTTGAATCCAGCCTGGGCCCGCCAAACAACAATGATTGCTGCAACCAAAAAAGGGCCGGGCGTTGTGGCGGGTGCCTATAGTCCCAGCTACTTGAGAGGCAGAGGCAGGAGACTCGCTTGAGCCCAGGAGTTGGAGATTGCTGTGAGCTGTGATGCCACAGCACTCTATCCAGGGTGACAGCTTGAGGCTCTGTCTCAAAAAAAAAAAAAAAAAGAGAAATACATCAAAGGGACACAGGAGCCAACATGAAAGAGCTCCCAATGGCCAAAACTGGAACAATTAGAGCAACAAAATAAATAACATTGTATTTAATTATAATCCCAAATTATAAAATAAATATACATGATGAGTCCATACTAATACTATAAATGATTGAATAAATAAATGAATGAATAGGTGAGAAGTGCCAGCATTGGTGAGGCTGATACACTTTCAGGAAGCCAAGGTGTAAGATGATAAATGTTGATGGGAAAGATTTCGGCCCAAAGAGACAAATAGGTAGATTGAGATCTATTTCAGGTCTAGGGGACATGCTGTGAGATTCTGCTTTCAAAGATGAATGGATGGGGTATATTGAAAGTCTTTCAACATTGCAGCATTAGGTGGAGCTGGAGAAAGTATAATGCTTCTTTTTTTTTTTTTATTTACTATAGATAACCCTTTAAAATCCTTATACAGTCTGGTGCTTCCACAATTCACATACTGGCTCAAGCACCAAGGTAACTTACCAGAGAGTTTTCTAAGAGTTTTGACATACTCCTCTCCCTAGGGAACCTGCTCACAGCCCTGGGGATTTTATCCTTACCTTTTCAATCTGATCCCTGCAGTAGACACTATCCCACAATAAATAAGATTATTAAGACAAAAAGTCAGCTTACTCAAAGTCAGGGTCTGATACCCTTTTTTTTTTTTCTTTCTTTTTTTTTTTTTTTTTGCAGTTTTTGGCTGGAGCTGGGTTTGAACCCGCCACCTCTGGCACATGGGGACGACGCCACACTCCTTTGAGCCAAAGACACCGCCCCTCTGATACCCTTTTTTGAGGTGTTGTGAGATTCCTAAAATCCTTAAGACAAACTCCATACAAGCATCTAGATGACTCACTTTCCTCAAAAGAAGTTTATGAAAGGTCAGAGCTTTTCCACCAAGGAAGAGACAGATCCTGGATGTAGCAGCAGGCAGTAAACCATTTTCTTTCCCAACAGGATAAATATAACGTTCAACAGTAGTTGTAAAAGTACTTAACCACTGAAACAAAAATAACCATTAGAACTGGCTCGGCACCCGTAGCACAGGTGTACTACTAGTGGTTATGGCACCAGTCATATGCAACGAGGCTGGTGGGTTTGAGCCTGGCCTGGGCCAGCTAAACAACAATGACAACTACAAGAAAAAATAGCAGGGCATTGTGGCAGGCGCCTATAGTCCCAGCTACTTGGGAGGCTGAGGCAAGAGAATCGCTTAAGCCCAAGAGCTAGAGGTTGCTGTGAGCTGTGACAGACACCACAGCACTCTACTAAGAACGACATGATGAGACTCTGTCTCAAAACAAACAAACAAAAAAAAAAAAATTAAAACCACGAATGTTAAAGTAAAACAGAAATATTCAGCAATCTCAGTGCTCTTCATCCATATGTCTGTACACGTCACTCACTTCTTTCTTGCAGGTCGTGGCACAAAGGACACCTAATCAGCGAGGTCTTCCCTGACCATCCTATAGAAAATAGAATCTTTCCTAATGCAGAGGAAAGATTCCTTTCTTATCTGGCTTTATTTTTCTCACCAGGCTTACTTTATAATATATTTGTTTATTTAATATTCTCTGTGTTCCCCCAGCCCAAGCTCCATTTGGGCCAGGATTTTGTCTACTTCATTCACCATTAGTCTCCCATTTTTTAGAACATTTACCTGGACAGAAATAGGTCCTCAATAAGTATGTGTTGAATAAGCCTGGAACTGGGAATGACCTAAATATCCATTAATCAGGTGAATGGATAAACAAAATGTAGTATATCCACATGAAGGGATACGACTCAGCGATATAAAGGAAAGAACCATTGATACGTGCAACAATATCTGGATGGGCCTTAAAATCATCATTTGTTATCAAAACAAAACAGGCTAGATGCAAAATAAATCACTAAATATTATATGATTACATTTGTGTAAAGCACAAATAAAGACATCTTAATGATACAGGATGGAAAGGAAAGAGGATGGGAAGAGGGAGCAACCGCAAGGTTGCACAGGAATTTTTGGGGGCTGATGGGCAGGTTCTGTATTTTGATTGTGACATTGGTTTCACATCTTGTCAGAATTAATCAAATTTCATAATTTAAATGGATGCAGTTATGCATAAATTATTCCTCGATAAACTTGAAAAAGGAAAAATATCTGTTGAATCAATTTACCAGTGTTTTTACAGCTTAAGTAAAACCAGAAATTGTAGATAGTGTTTGTAAATTTGAACTCCAAGATACTGGAAATGCAGAGCTTGTTCCTTTCTCTGTTTTAAGCAAGAGGCTTTGGACTGGGCTATTTCTCATAAATGAGTAGACAGACTTTTCTTTAGCTGTCCCAAGGGGATATGAAACAGGAGTTTTGAAATCAGCTGGCTCAAGTATAAATAAGTGGCCTGCGCTCAAGCATAACTTTAGAAAAACAAAAAAAAGATTGTGCTTGAATCTAGATTCCATACTATAACTATGCTCTACAAATTCACTTCAGCCATCAATACCAAACTCTCCAAATGAGGAATTGTTTAGATTAATACTTTTGTTAAGGCCAAGGACATGTATGTCCTCATAACTAAAGTCTCCTTAATATCTTCACATAATGTTGATTTCCATTCTGTAGCCTACATGAACTGCAGCACACAGTGTTACAGAGAATTGCCAATATGGAATATGAATGCCAACCTCTGGTTTAAATTCTTCTGTATAATTATCAACCCTAAAATATAAAGTCAAATCAATTTTGAAATTGCTAATTCCTAAAAAAACTTTTTTAAAACAATTGAAGAAATGTGCATTTGTTCTTAAAATAAAGCACGGTGTACAGGAACTCCACAACCAATCAGAACAGAACAATGTTTCACAGATTTTATGTTAGTTACATTTGGCAAATTAGACAAAGAAGCAATAATACATACTATGAACAGACTATGTTCTTTTAATCAGCAAAGCACTGAGCACTGTTTTAACATTATGTTAAAAACACTGCAATTAGAAAAATCCTTTACTTATTATACACTATTTTCTTTTCTTTTTTTTTTTTTTAGTCAGAGTTTTACTGTCATTGTTGTTTAGCTGGCCTGGGCTGGATTCAAACCGCCAGCCTTGGGTATAAGTGGCTGGCGCCCTACCCACTGAGCTACAGACACCACCCATTATATACTATTTTCATATAAACCTTCTAATATTTATAATGGAAGATGAAATTTTGTAACCTTTCAGTTATGAAAGCAATACTAATAATAAAATCTTAAAATGTACACTACTATATTTGCTGTATATGTTGGGCACCTGCATCTTTGGCCCAAACTTTCAGGAAAATGCCCCTTGAGAAAGTGGCTGGCTCTCTGAGAGAGACACATCTGGGGAGGGCTAATGTTCCCCCTGGTAAACATGCAGATCACACTTCCCTCCCACTGCTGCCTGCTACGTGAAAGCTGTCCCTTCCCTCTCTCTGCTGCAGAGCCCTTCTGTCCCCACACCCCCATTTCAGGGGCCCATGATGGATATGGCCTCACATGTGGCCAGTGGGGCAGTACATTCTGAAGCCACTCAGCCCACAAGCAGCCACTTGGGGCCTGCATGGGGCTCCTTGGTCTCCTCTGTGCAGCCAGGCCTTGAGCCCCACAGAGGTACTTCTGCCTCCAAAGCCCCTGAACTGCCCCTGATTGTAGCACTTGGCAGAGGCCACTCTGACCTGCTCCTCCAGATTCCGGATCCCCCTGGATTGGCATCCTGTGAGCCCAGTGGGTCCAGGCAGGAGAGAGCATGGCACCAAGAGGGCTGCTGGACTACCCCACTCCCAAGCCATACAGTACATAACACACATCCTTACTTTTCCATCAAAAATTTGGGCAAGAAAGTATGCATCATTTATGGCCAAAGACAGTATATTTTACTGATGTATATCTCAGTATAGTAAATGCCAGAAACGGGATTTGAAAGCCCTAGAGATAGGAATGACAATAAATTGATTGAAAATACATGCTATACAGCTAGAAAAGAGATATTTTGATAATTAATATCAATTACTCTCTTTTGCATTGAAGACATAAAGTCTTTAGGTAATTCTGCCTTCCTTTTTCCCTTCTCAGGTATGTTTGGCCCAATGATCTCAGATGAGCTCCTCTTCATTCTCTAGGGAATAACATGAAAGTGATTGTCTAAACATAAAATGAGGGGCTGAAACTCTATCCTTCAGAATCAGTTACCTGACATCCAATACCAATCTTTGCTGCGTTAAGAATGTCAGTGTTTCACATGCCCCACTCAGGAAGAGTTGCTTCAATACACGCTTCTGTGACTTCATTCAGTTTGGTTACACCTCAGGGTGTTTAATTTCATGCAAAACTTTTAGATATTGCTTTCCAGTGACAGGGGCAAATCATGGTATCTTAAGACAGCAGTCAAAGTTCAAGAACACTCTACCGAGGGTGACAAACTAAGACTCTTGTCTCTAAAAAAAGGGAATGAAAGCAACATGGACTATTTATACTTGATCTCAACTTTGGCCTGGCCCTGGAGTTAGCCTTTGAGAACTGAAAAACACTAAGAATGTTGGCAATACTTGAGACATTAAAACGGTAAACATAATGGAATGAAAGATGATCTTGTTGCATTTGGGAATTATATTATGGCCATAAAGGGAAATGGCATTCAAGAGTAGATGTCAGAGATTTAACTAAACTGAACTGATTTTGTGAAAAGGCTTAAGAATCAGCCTGACTGGAAAAAGAGAGGTAAAACACCTGCACAGCTAGTCCACACATGAACAATGCATTTATTTTCAAACAAAGAGCAGATAATGCTCAAGCTTTGGAAGGGGAGATCTGTTTTTCAGAGAAAGTATGGACACCTGAAAGAAACACAAGAGGCATTGTGTTTAGGAATGAAACATGTGATCTAAGGAAATGCCAGTTTATCCAAGTTTTGGCTGGGTTACTGCTTCATTAAGAGAAGGGACATATTTTTGAAACAACTGTGATTAACTGAAGTTTAATGTGCCGTTTTGGAATTACCTATAATTTTAAAAGATTATATTGTATCTTGTAAGCCTGGTTAAAGAACAAATCAGGTGATCTTTGTAAAAAAAAAAACAAAACATCACATGTGTTCTGTTTAGAATTTATCCCCAAATACAGAAGAATTCTACATTTTGCTATTTATAATAGTAAGAGGAATTTTGTTGATTCCATTTGGCTTCTCTTACGGCCTTTTGTTTCTTAACACATTCATCTCATCACCAGTTATCTAATCTTTCACAAAGTTTATGTAATTATTTAGTGACTGAAAAATCACTCTGCACAACTGGGATTTCAAATAAGATAAACTGTTCCAATTGTCTTTGAAATCAAAGGATAGTGCCTGACTTCTTATATATTCTAGAACTCATAAACACAAAAACTCTCTGGGTCACAAATGAGCTCAAAGGATGAATGCAGATAGTTACAACTGCTTTTTGAGTTTCATGTTGCTTCTGAAGAGTTATAAGTGCTTTTTGAATCTCATGATATTTCTGAACAAGAGTACGTTCTCCTAGTTGTAGACTTCTTTGGCTGTGTGACCTCACTCAAGCTTGATATTTAGCTTCTCCACCCTTCTTTTCTTTTTTCCATCTGTAAAAATGAGGTACTAACTATCCTATAGGGTTATTCTTAGTATTTTTCTAACTTTTTATAGTTTATATTTCTAAATTTTAGCTGTTAACCATGAGTCTCTATAATCAAAATTATTTCTCAGATCACTCTTCATTGTTTTCTGCTCACTGAAGTACCTCATTTAGTGTTCTTTTTGGAAGAACCTGTGAATTTTGCCCTTGAACAATATTTCAGTTGGTTATTGACTTTTTTTTTCTTTTTTTTTTTTTTTTGACAGAGTCTCAATCTTACACCTTGGGTAGAGTGCTATACCGTCATACCTCACAGCAACCTCAAACTTTTGAGCTTAGTAGATCCTCTTGCCTTAGCCTCCTCAGTAGCTGGGCCTATAGGTACCTGCCACAATGCCCAGCTATTCTTAGACAGAGTCTTGCTCTTGCTCAGGCTGGTCTCCAACTCCTGAGCTCAGGCGATTCACCCACCTGGCCTCCCAGAGTGCTAGGATTACACGTGTGAGCCACCGCTCCTAGCATGATTACTGACTTTTAGGTAGATAGTAAATTTATCTCAGCTCTTAAATCATATTATGTCATTGCTATCTCATATTGATGCTGATAGAAAATCTGTCATCAGACTGTCATTTATGTATAAGCAATTCATCTTTTCTCTAAGATTAATTTTAAGGTATCTCTCTTATTTATCTGAAGGACAGAAATTAACCTTAGATTTGTTAATAAAATTATACTAAGAAAACCACTGAAATTATATAATATATAGCTACCAAACCAGTATAGGGGAAGAGAAGGAACAAAAATTGATCACACCAGTCAAAGGAAATTGAGAAATGGTAAATACAGAGAAAAACCAGAATAACTAGAGGCAAAAATAAGATAAAAATAATTCTAAATATATCAGTAATAAGGGGGGAGGTTAAAAAAAAATCACTAAAAATATTAGTAATCACAAATTTACCAGCTATAAGACAGAGACTGAAAAACTATTACTTTTTTCTTTTTCTTTTTTTTTTTAGAGACAGAGTCTCACTTTGTCACCCTCTATAGAGTGCGTGGTATCATAGCTCACAGCAACCTTCAACTCCTGGGTTCAAGTGATTCTCTTGCCTCAGCCTCCCAAGTAGCTGGGACTACAGGTGCCCAGCTATTTTTTGTTGCAGTTTGGCTGGGGCCAAGAACCCACCACCCTTGGTATGTGGGGCCAGTGCCCTACTCACTGAGCCACAGGCACTGTCCACTATTACTTTCTTAAGTCCAGCTGTTAATCTATTAGCAAAAGATATTTCCCAATATCAATGAAAGGCTGAGAGTAATATTATAGAAAAATCTCTACTAGGCAATCACTAACAAAATTAAAAGCTGGCTCTTTTCTGGCTGGAACCATGGAGGGTGTTGAAGAGAAGAAAAAGAAGGTTCCTGCTGTGCCAGAAACCCGAATTTCATAGAGCTGAAGATCAAGCATCTGAGAAAGAAATGTGCCGAAAAGATGCTTTGAAAGGCAAGGAGGAAACTTATCTATGAAAAAGCTAAGCATTATCATAAAGAATACAGGCAGACGTACAGAACTGAGATTCGGATGGCTAGGATGGCAAGAAAAGCTGGCAACTTCTATGTACCTGCAGAACCCAAATTGGCATTTGTAATCAGAATCAGAGGTATCAATGGTGTGAGTCCAAAGGTCCGAAAGGTGTTGCAGCTAATGCTAACTTTGAACAGGCACCTGGCAGGCACCAGGCACTCTGCTAAAAGTTTCGCGTTCCTCATCTCTCCTAATCCCACAGCAATCACATCAATAGGCAGGATTATCTTGCCCATTTTCCTGATAAGTGAATTTTACCTTTGGTGTGGTTGGGAGCATTTGCCTAAAGTCACACAGTTAGTAACCGTTTCCACAGCCGCCCTTTTCATCTCCTTCTCCCAAACTAGCAAGACCCCTGGAACATACAAGTGCAAATTCAAATTCCCAAGATAAATACAGTCCCCTACTTGGAAATTTGCAACAGAAAAAAGCCAGTTCAAAGACTTTTGCCTCTAGGCTAGAGGTAGTCACTTCCCTCCAAAGGTGTTCATTGCTTATCTTGCCAGGCTCCTGAAAAGGTTTGTTTGAACTTCTATTATAGATCACATTTAAAAAGCAGATATTTACTGAGCATTTATATGTCAGACATTGAACTTACATACACGTATTTCATCTTCTCAACAACTCTAACATGTAGATTTCGTTATTATTACCAGATTAGAAACGAGAAAACTGAGGCTCAGAGAGTTCAAAAACTTGAACGCAACTAGAAATTAGAAAAGCCAGGATTTAACCTGAGATTTGCTTCTCCCAATCTCTGAACCCCATACATTGCATTACACTGCCTCTCAGGGGTTTATATCAAAACTCTTCACTTGGATAAGACTCTGTTCCATTGGAAGGGAAGCTCCTTGGGGAACTGGCTCCCAGGCATTTGAGTTTGCTCTGAGTATAGCTGCAGATTTTGTTCACCATTTGCTAGAACACTGAGTGGATGGAAGGGAGGAAGCATAAGGGTGACCAGAAAATTTAAGAGTTCTGTTAACCCATCCTATGTTGTATGAAGGAGTAAATAAACTATTTGTGAAGCTAAAAGGTTAAGAGTCACATAAATGTCAATTAGTGATAATTCTGTTTAAAGAAATTGGAAGTCATTTGGATCCATTAACTGAGGCTAGACTCAAATGGAATAAACAGGAGGCAGGCCTGGCTGGTTTCTGCTAACAAGTTCATTATTACATTCCAGTCAGTTAATGCCACTTCTGTATTCCTAAGGGCTCCTTCATAACACCTGGGGCTCATTTGGTGTGGTATTCCAGAAAAAGGAATGTGGGTGCTTGCAGCCAGAATTTAAATAGTTATATGCCACCAGCTGTATGCCTCCATCAGCTGCCTTTGCCTGGGGGAAGAGTAGACTCTAAAAACTTGAGGCTGGTTTTCAGGGATGGTACATGAATTTAGCCTCATCTTTTTATAAGCAAAATGTATATCTTTTTTTTTTTCAACTTTTTGGAGGATAGGGTGGAAAAGGTAAAATTAAACACCATTTATGGAACTTATTTTACATGCCAGGAAAAGTCCTGTACACTTTCCCACCATGATTTCATTTAACACTTATGAGATGGGTATTACAATCTCCATTTGATGATCAAAAATGTACAGAAAACAGGGCAGCACCTGTGACTCAAAGGAGTAGGGTGCCAGCCCCATATGCCAGAGGTGGTGGGTTCAAACCCAGCCCCAGCCAAAAACTGCAAAAAAAAAAAAAATGTACAGAAGACAGTTGCTCAGAGAAGTTAAACAGATTCCTAGAGTTAAAAGTAAAGAGATGCTGAGAGAAGAATGGTGAACAAGAATCTTATCGCTTCTCAGCCTTTTGGCTAAGATCAAGTGTGAACATGAATTTTCCTTGGTGACAAGGGCACTGTTTTTTTTGTTGTTTGTTTGGAGTCCCAATGCAACTGGATGTCAAACTACATTCCCCACAAGTGCTCATAAGTGCAAAAATTAATGGAATTATTGGGTTGGAGCTCTTGTCTATCCTTACTTATGAGGCAGTCGTCAGCATTGATATAAAGAGTTTTTGAGCCTTACATTTTAATTTTATTGATAATTCCAAGCAGGGTCACCCTTCCTTTGAATACCTTTCTCCCTGCTCCCTGCCTCCACCATCGTATGAGACATTTCAAAATGCACTTATGGCTCAGTGCCCATGGCTCAATGGGCTAAGGCTCCAGCCACATACACCTGAGCTGGCGGGTTCGAATCCAGCCTGGGCCTGCCAAACAACAATGATGGCTAAAACCAAAAAATGGCAGGGCCTGTAGTCCCAGCTACTTGGGAGGCGAAGGCAGGAGACTCGCTTGACCCCAGGAAATGGAGGTTGCTGTGAGCTGTGATGCCAGAGCACTCTATCCAGGGTGACAGCTTGAGGGTCTGTCTCAAAAAAAAAAAAAATCAAAATGCACTCATACTGGCTGTCCTCAGTTTTGCAAAGTTCAGTACCATACCATTTTATACAAAGAACTTGAGCATCTGCCGATTTTGGTATTCATCAGGTTTCAGGAATCCATCTCCTATGGATACCAAGGAATGACTTGCATAGTTAGGCACTAATGCTAATGAGAGAGGATACCCGAGAAGGGTGAGGTCTGGGAGAACAGGTCTTCTCAAGGAGAGCACAAGGATACACTTGCAGGGTCCTCTCCATGGTGACTCAGCCCTTAGGAATTTGTAACTTCCTGGAACTTGGAAATTTCCAA
>CAUYON010000955.1:0-11990 GCA_963573935.1 Arctocebus calabarensis
TAGTCCCAGCTACTTGGGAGGCGGAGGCAGGAGACTCGCTTGAGCCCAGGAATTGGAGGTTGCTGTGAGCTGTAATGCCACGGCACTCTATCCAGGGTGACAGCTTGAGGCTCTGTCTCAAAAAAAAAAAAAAAAAAAAAAGTAAGAGGGCTGGGTGAGGTGGCTCATGCCCGTAATCCACGCACTTGAGAGGCCGAGGCGGGTGGATTGCCTGAGCTCACAGGTTTGAGACCAGCCTAAGCCACAGCGAGCCCTTGTCTCTAAAAATAGCCAGGCATTGTGGCAGGTGCCTAGGTCCCAGCTACTTGGGAGGCTGAGGCAAGAGGATCACTTAAACCCAAGAGTTTGAGGTTGCTGTGAGCTATGATGCGTTGGCACTATACCAAGGGTGACCAAGAGAGATATTGTCTCAAAATAAATAATTAATTAATTAAGAAAAATACTCTGGAAATGTGTTTTAAAACTTAATGGATACATAACCATAAGTAACATATATGCACGTACGATGTTACTCTGCTTTTCATGTGCTACAGATACTTTCAATTAATGTGGATTAAATTTTCTTGCTCAGATTGAGAGATCACTAGCTAGAGTGCAGAAGGGAGGTATGTCCTCTCAAGGATAGACTTGAACTTAATGATCCTCCAATGGCCTCTTATTATTATTGAGATTCAGCACAATGACCTCATATGACTTCAAGCCCCTTTGGAATCTTGTCCCACATGTGCCTCAATCTGCAGCGGGGTGATGACTAGATTCTAGAAGCCTCTTGCTAGCAATCAACTAACAAGTGCCAGGCCCTGGGTTAGGTTGGGAATATAGCAGGGAAGCCTTGCTCTGGTACAAGACAAACATTAAACAAATACCTAAAACTAACCACAGTTCTGAAGATAGATAGGGGGTGAGGATGGTATTTTGACAACTGATTGCATGCTGATATGAAAAAAAAGATTTACCCCAAGGAGTTCATTAGAGGTTGAGCTTGAGCATAAACGCACGTGTTTATAAGAGGTGAGGCAAAAGATTAAGTGGAAATGACTCCTCCTAGCTAAGATGTGTCAAAGCTACTAAGACATAAATCTTTAGCGAGAAAAGTGATTGAAGACAGATAAAGGGAATGTTTCAAGAGTATTAAGAGAACTAAATATGTGCCTCTTGGGAGGAAGAAAACACACCACCAGTGGTAGCCTGTTTCTGAATGCATCTCTGTTGCTCTGATTTTAGCCTCACCCTTAATGCAATCAGTTCTCAGGAGATTGGCCTCTCTAAATGGTAACCTTTCTGTTATGCTGCCACTAACTTATCCTCCCAGTTTCAGTCATCTCACTCCATGATTTGATCTTATGAGACATTCAAGGAGGAAGGCATGCACTAGTTTCTTCCTTCCATATTAAATGATTGTTCCCATTACTTCACAATTTAAAAATTCCTCAGGGTTTCAGTTTGTTTAGTGAAGTGCTTCTTCATAAGTGGTTGCTTATTCTTGGCACGCTCTTACATGTGTTTATAACCACTGCATCCTGATTCAGGTTCAAGAGGCATCTTTCCTTTCATTTCAACTTCAATAATTCTTTTTTTTTGAGACAGTCTCACTATGTCACCCTGGGTAGAGTGCCATGGCGTTGCAGTTTCACAGCAACCTCAAATTGTTGGCCTTAAGTGATTCTTTTGCTCAGCCTCCCAAGTAGCTGGGACTATAGAAGCCCACCACAAAGCCTGGCTATTTTTTGGTTGTAGTTGTCATTGTGTGTGTGTGTGTTTTTTTTTTTTTTGAGGCAGAGTCTCAAGCTGTCACCCTGGATAGAGTGCTGTGGCATCACAGCTCATAGCAACCTGCAATTCTTTGGCTCAAACAAGTCTTCTGCCTCTGCCTCCCAAGTAGCTGGGACCACAGGCGTCTGCCACAACGCCCGGCCATTGTTTGGTTGCAGCCATCCTTGTTGTTTGGCGGGCCGGGGCTGGATTCGAACTTGCCAGCTCAGGTGTACGTGGCTGGCGCATTAGCCTATTGAGCCACAGGCGCCAAGCCTGTAGTTGTCACTGTGATAGGCAGGCCAGGGCTGGGTTTGAACCCGCCAGCCCTGGTGTATGTGGCTGGCACTCTAGCTACTAAACTACAGGCGTCAGCCCTCGACTTCAAAAAATTCTAAAACCCCCTGTTATTATGGTGTTATAGGATATCATAGTGCTCAGCCTAAGCAAGGTCTGTTTTAAGAATCTGGGAGCATTTAAATTGGGTGCTTAAAATATTTAGAATTGAAATGTCTTCTTGTTGTATTTTTACCTTGACCAACATGAAGTGACCATCATTGTCTTTTTTGACTTTAATTGCTTTAAATCCACGTGTATCTGAAAATAAGATTGCAACCCCTCTTTTATTCTGAATTGTTTGCCTGAAAAATTGACTTCCAACTCTTAACTCTGAGTTTTAATTTGTCTTTTGATGTGAGGTGTATTTCCTGCAGACAGCAAATAGATGGCTTGTGTTTTTTAATCCAATCAGCCAATCTATGCCTCTTCAGTGGAGAATTCAAACCATTGACATTTATTGAGATAACTAATAAGTTTGGTAGCAATCTATTCCTCTTATTTTGTGAAAATGCATTGCTTAGCATGCAATGGGTTATTTTTTGCATCACTATGGAAACTAGGTTCTGTCCTTTAATTTTTGGGTGTTTATTTTGCTGAAGGTCCATTGTGATGGTCAGTGTGTAGGATAGGTTGAAATATTTACTGTAAAGCTGGTCTTGTTGTGGCGAATTTCCTCAATGTTTACATATCAATAAAAGATTTGATTTCTCTGTTAATTTTAAAGCTTAGCTTAACGGAATGTAAAATTCTAGGCTGGAAATTGTTCTGTTTAAGTAGATTAAGTAGGTGACCATTGTCTTCTGGCTTCAACACCCCTCTCTCAGAGCTGGATAGATCCTCTAAACAGAAATTAAACAAAGATATTAGAGATTTAAATGAGACCCTAGAAAAACTGTGCTTGATAGATGTATATAGAATACTCCATCCCAAAGATATTCTTCTCATCGTCCCATGGAACAGTCTCCAAAATTGATCATGTCCTAAGACACAAAACAAACCTTAGCAGAATCAAAAGAACTGAAATTCTATCTTGCATCTTTTCAGACCACAAGGCACTAAAAATGGAACTCAACTCCAACAAAAATGCTCAACCTCACACAAAGGCATGGAAGTTAAACAACCTTATGCTGAATAACAGTTGGGTACAGGAAGAAATAAAAAAGGGAAGCATTAACTTCCTTGAGTATAACAACAATGAAGACACAAACTACCAAAACCTATGGGATACAGCAAAAGCAGTCCTGAGAGGAAAATTTATGGCTTTAGAAGCCTACATTGGAGAAACAGAAAGAGAGCGCATCAACAAACTCACAAGCCATCTAATGGAATTGGAAAAAGAAGAACAATCTAAGCCTAAACTCAACAGAATAAAAGAAATATCAAAAATTAATTAAATTAATTCATCAATGAAATTGAAAACAAAAGAATCCTTCAGAAAATTAATGAAACAAGCAGTTGGTTTTTTGAAAAAATAAATAAAATAGATAAGCCTTTGGCCAGACTTAAAAAAGTAAAATCTCTAGTAACCTTAATCAGAAATAATAAAGGGGAAATAACAACTGATGCCATAGAAATACAAGAGATTATCTCTGAATACTACTAGAAATTTTATGCCCAGAAATTTGACAATGTGAAGGAAATGGATCAATATTTGGAATCACATCCTCTCCCTAGACTTAGTCCAGATGAAACAGATCTCCTGAATAGACCAATTTCAAGCACTGAGATTAAAGAAACAATACAAAATCTCCCAACAAAAAAATGCCCTGGTCCAGATGGCTTCACATCAGAATTCTATCAAACCTTTAAAGAAGAGCCTATTCCTATACTGCAGAAATTATTCCAAAAAATTGAGGAAGAAGGAATCTTCTCCAACACAGTCTATGAAGCAAACATCACCCTGATACCAAAACCAGGAAAAGACCCAACTAAAAAGGAGAATTTCAGACCAATTTCACTCATGAATATAGATGTAAAAATTCTCAACAAACTCTTAGCCAATAGATTACAGCTTATCATCAAAAAAGTCATACATCATGATCAAGTAGGTTTCATCCCAGGGATGTGAGGCTGGTTTAATATTCACAAGTCCATAAACATTATTCACTATATCAACAGAAGCAAAAAAAGACTATATGATCCTCTTAGTAAATGCAGAAAAAGCATTGTATAAAATCCAGCATCCTTTTCTAATTAGAACACTGAAGAGTATAGGCACCCGTGGCACATTTCTTAAACTGATCGAAGCTATCTATGACAAACCCACAGCTAATACTTTACTGAATGGAGGAAAACTAAAAGCTTTTCCTCTTAGAACTGGAACCAGACAAGGTTGTCTTCTGTCACTATTACTATTCAACATAGTGCTTGAAGTTCTAGCCAATACAATTAGACAAGAAAATAAAGGGTATCCAAATGAGTGCAAAGGAGGTCAAACTCTCCCTTTTTGCTGATGATATGATTTTATACTTAGAACCCTAAAGATACAACCACAAGACTCTTGGAAGTCATCAAAAAATACAGTAATGTCTCAGGATATAAAATCAATGTCCACAAGTCAGTTGCCTTTGTATACGTCAACAATGGCCAAGAAGAGATAAGGTTAATTAAGGACACAACTCCCTTCACCATAGCCCCAAAGAAAATGAAATACTTAGGAATATACCTAACAAAAGAGGTGAAGGACCTCTATAAAGAAAATTATGAAACCTTAAGAAAGGAAATAGCAGAGGACTTTAACATACCATGCTCATGGCTGGGAAGAATCATCATTATTAAAATGTCTATACTTCTCAGAGCAATTTACTGATTCAACGCCGTCCCTATTAAAATACCAACATCCTACTTTCAAGACTTGGAAAAATTGATTTTGCGTTTTGTATGGAACCAGAGAAAACCCCGTATAGCTAAGGCAGTTCTTAGTAATAAAAACAAAGCCGGGGGTATCACCATACCAGATTTTACAAGGCCATACTGGTCAAGACAGTATGGTACTGGCACAAAAAATAGAGACATAGACATTTGCAATTGAATAGAAAACCTGGAAATGAAACCAACAATTTATAGCCACCGAATTTTCGATAAACCAAATAAGAGCGTCCACTGGGGAAAAGACTGCCTATTTAATAAATTTATGGTGCTGGGAGAATTGGATATCCACATGTAAAAGACTGAAACTGGACCCACACCTTTCTCTACCGACAAAAATTGATTCAAGAAGGGTAAAGGACTTAAATTTAAGGCATGAAACGATAAAAATCCTCAAAGAAAGCATAGGAAAAACACTGGAAGATATCGGCCTGGGGAAAGACTTTATGAGGAAGACTGCCATGGCAATAGTAACAACAGCAATAATAAACAATTGGGATTTAATTAAACTGAGAAGCTTCTGTATAGCCAAGGAGACAACAACCAAAGCAAATAGACAACCTACCCAATGGGAAAGGATATCTGCATACTTTGAATCAGACAAAAGTTTAATAATCAGGATCTATACATAACTCAAATTAATCCACAAGAAAAAAACCAACAATTCCATACATTAATGGGGAAGAGAAATGAATAGAATGTTCTCTAGAGATGAAAGACAAATGGCTAGTAAACACATGAAAAAATACTCATCATCACTAATTATTAGAGAAATACAAATTAAAACCACCCTGAGATATCACCTAACCCCAGCAAGAAAGGCCTATATCACAAAATCTCAAAACTGCAGATGCTGGCGTGGATGTGGAGAGAAAGGAACACTGCTGGTGGGACTGCAAACTAATACAACCTTTTGGAAGGAAGTATGGAGAAACCTCAAAGAACTCAATTTAGACCCCCCGTTTGATCCTGCAATCCCATTACTGGGCATCTATCCAGAAAAAAAAAACAACAAAACTTTTATTATAAAGATACTTGTACTAAGCTGTTTATCGCAGCCCGATTTACAATCGCTAAAATGTGAAAACAGCCTAAATTTCCTTCAACCTAGGAATGGATTGGTAAGCTGTGGTATATTTATACCATGGGATATTATTCAGCCATCAAAAAAATGGAGATTTTGCAGCATTTGTACTAACTTGGATGGAAGTGGAACACATTATTCTTAGTGAAACATCACAGGAATGAAGAAGCATGAATCCTATGCATTCAATTTTGATATGAGGACAATTAATGACAATTAATGACACAGTGGGGCATGGGGGAAAGGGAGAGCAAACAGAGAGAGAAAGAGGGAGGGGGTAAGGGAAAGAAAACAAAAAAAGAAAAGACAATAGTGTCTAATTCTCACATAAATTGGATTTAATCTTGACCAAAGTACATTACTCAAACATTAATTTTTAATTCAACTTGTTAATATGTTGTTTAGGATACTGCCTTCTCATTTATAAGTGAAAGATGTTTGCAATTTCCCCTTTATAATAATATATTTTGTCCAATTTTAAGATCAGGTATATTCAGATTAAGTAGAATGATTTTTAAGTATTTCTTCTTTTCTATCGTCTGTAAGATTTGGCATGATCTGGTTTTTTACATTTTTTTTATTTTTTGAGACAGAGTCTCAAGCTGTCACCCTGGATAGAGTGCTGTGACATCACAGCTCACAGCAACCTCCAATTCCTGGGCTCAAGCAAGTCTCCTGCCTCCGCCTCCCAAGTAGCTGGGACTATAGGCGCCCGCCACAACATGCGGCCATTTTTTGGTTGCAGCCATCATCATTGTTTGGTGGGCCCAGGTTGGATTCAAACCCGCCAGCTCAGGTGTACGTGGCTGGTGCCTTAGCCCGTTGAGCCACAGGCGCCGAGCCAGCATGATCTGGTTTTTGAAATTATCTTTTACTTTTATTTATAAATATTACTTGTCTATTTTTTGAGACTTTGCGGAAAAAAAATAAGAAGTTAACTGATGACTCTATACTGAGCCTCAGAGTCAAAGCATTCTACAATAGACTTATCTGATGATGTGAATGTTTCTTTGCATTATTATTATTATTGCTTAACATTTCTATGCAGCAATTGTCTGATTTCTTTTCTAAATGTATTTATCTTCGTTCATTCTTTTTTTTTTTTTTTTTTTGAGACAGAGTCTCAAGCTGTCACCCTGGATAGAGTGCAGTAGCATCACAGCTCACAGCAACCTCCAATTACTGGGCTCAAGCGAGTCTCTTGCCTCCGCCTCCCAAGTAGCTGGGACTACAGGCGTCCGCCACAATGCCGCGGCCATTTTTTGGTTGCAACTGTCATTGTTGTTTGTGGGGCCCAGGCTGGATTTGAACCCGCCAGCTCAGGTGTACGTGGCTGGTGCCTTAGCCCGTTAAGCCACAGGCGCTGAGCCTATCTTCGTTCATTCTTTATGAGATTTTTGTTTCTAGTCCTTATCTTAAACATTATTATAGTTATAAAATTTTAAGGCTTTTTAATTTTGTGAAGGCAAAAAGTAGAAACCTAATAAACACATGTATATGTAAAAAAAAAAAAAAAAAAAAAAGATCAGTGGTTGCCAAGGGTTAAGGGGTGGTGGATGGTTCTTTTTCAAAATAGTTTGGCTACTCTAGTTTCTTTGTCTTTCCATAGAAATTTTAGAGTCTTCTTGCTTATGTCTACAAAAAATGCTGCTGGGATTTTGTTTCTTTTTTGTTTTGTTTTGTTTTTTGAGACAATCCTAAGCTGTTGCCCTGGATAGAGTGCAGTGGCGTCATAGCTCACAGCAATCTCCAACTCTTGGGCTCAAGCGATCCTCTAGCCTCAGTTTTTCTATTTTTAGTAGAAATGGGGTCTTACTCTTGCTCAGGCTGATCTCGAAACCATGAGCTCAGGCAGTCCATCTGCCTTGGCCTCCCAATATGCTAGGATTACAGGCATGAGCCACCTGGTCTGCTGCTGCATTACATTTAGAATTACATTTTGTTGGCTCAGCACCTGTGGCTCATTGGGCTAAGGCGCCAACCATGTACACCTGAGCTGGCAGGTTTGAATCCACCCCAGGCCCGCCAAACAACCAAAAAAATGGCCGGCGCCTGTGGTCCCAGCTATTTGGGAGGTGGAGGCAGGAGACTCGCTTGAGCCCAGGAATTGGAGGTTGCTTTGAGCTGTGATGCCATAGCACTCTATCCAGGGTGACAGCTTGAGGCTCTGTCTCAAAAAAAAAAAAAAAAAAAAAATTACATTTTATCTATAAGTCAATTTACTGAGAACCAATATCATATACTGAATCTTTCATTGCAAGAATACTGTATGTCTATTTATTTAGGTTGTCTGATTTTTCACCAGTATTTAGTAATTTTACACATATAGATGCTGTATGTGTTTTGTTCGATTAAAACTGGATACTAATATGCCAAAAAAAAAAAAATTCTAAAAGCCAATTTCATTATTCATGGATGTCACATCATTTCTATCCTCAAAGCACTTAATCTTTTAGATATATATATAAAAGAAAACACCAATGTAACTTTTTAAAAAAAATAAAAGAGTTCAGGGCAGTGCCTGTGGCTCAGTGGGTAGGGTGCCGGCCCCATATACCAAGGGTGGTGGGTTCAAACCTGGCCCTGGCCAAACTGCAACAAAAAATAGCCAGGTGTTGTAGTGGGCGCCTGTAGTCCCAGCTACTCAGGAGGCTGAGGCAAGAGAATAGCCTAAGCCCAGGAGTTGGAGGTTGCTGTGAGCTGTGATGCCACGACACTCTACAAAGGTGATAAAGCGAGACTCTGTCTCTTAAGAAAAAAAAAGAGTTCATATTAAAAATTTTACTTTCCCATTATACATTTAAAAAGTCAACTACAAGATTTTGTTTTAATTAAAAGACACCTTACACTTCAAAACTCAAAGGTTAATCTATGGGCTGATAATGTATTTTTTAAGAACTAAATCTTAAAATACTTTAATTAACCTTGAATAGTTTAAAATCATTTAGCAAAATTCTTAACACTAAATAATTCATTTAACATTATCTCCTGAAGTGTCAGAACTATTTTTAGCTCTATTTCATCACTGAACAATGTACTAAATTAAACATTACTGACCTCAACATGCCTTCAAAATCAAAAGAAAAATATTTATCTAAGTCTGGGCAAAATAATATAACTCAAAAATATTTGGTTGGTAAAGAAGAACAACAAACTCTATATAGAGCTGTTAGGCTGAATTGGGAGCAAGGTAAAATCATTGCCCTGGTCTTAACTTTTCCATAAATTTTTTTAAAAATTGTTATTTTCAAGAAACAATAATAGGTCGGCAACTGTGGCTCAGTGAGTAGGACACTGGCCCCATATACTGACGGTGGTGGGTTTGAACCCAGCCCTGGGCAAACAACAACAAAAAATAGCCGAGCGTTCTGGCGGGTGCCTATAGTCCCAACTACTCCGGAGGCAAGAGAATCGCCTAAGCCCAAGAGCTGAGAGGTTGCTGTGAGTTGTGACTCCATAGCACTCTATAATGGGCGACAAAGTGACACTCTGTCTCTAAAAAAAAAAAGAAAGAAAGAAAGAAAGAAACAAACAAACAATAACAGAAAAATAATATTTTATAATCACTTACATGTAACCAGGCTTTGTTTTATAAATATTCTTTAAAATACTGGGTTCTATGCAATAATTCAGAATATATATCTATATTCATAGAAAGCAAAATCATGTCTTTTTTGTATTTCCCATAAAGTGTTCAGAAAAATATAGTACTTTTATAAAATAACTGTGGTAGTCATAAATCATATTTATTTGTTACAGTATAAGACTTCTTAAGTATCAAGTAACATTTAATGAAGCGTGAACTAGTAAGTTTTCTAATAAAATAAAACTCCTTTTAAAATCCATAATCTTGAATTTCAGGTAACTTAGAATTGTATTCTTGGAAATTCAAGTTAGTGAAGTTTGAAAGCACCTAAATTATTTGACTGAGTTATAATATTAAAAACACTAAACTGCTTGGGGGAAAATAAAATGCGAGTAAAATATTTATTCCTCTGGTTACAATTTGCAGAATAGAGTGAGGCAAAAATGGAGCTGGGTAACAAGGAGGGCTACTGTACTAATCCAGAAGACAGATAATACTCACTTGGAACAGGGTAGTCAAGTTAAACAAATTTAAGAAAAATTTTGAAAATAGATTCAATAAAAACTGGTGAGAAACTGAATTGGTGGGATAAAGGAAAATGAAAAGCATCAAGAATCAACTCAGCTTAGATTAAGCTTAGATTTCTGACTTAAGTATAACCTAAGAAGGGCAGACAGACTATATCACTGAAAAACTATTTCCTACAGGATTCACCATATTTTCCTAGGAAATGTGTAAATAAGATGCTCCATTTTCAGATCTAGAAAATCTACTCCAGTTGAAAGCTAAGAGAACTGAAAATGATTTTTTTGTTTTTTGAGACAACACTCTGTGACCCTGGATAGAGTGCCATGGTGTAATAGCTCACAGTAACCTCAAATGCCTGGGTTCAAGTCATTCTCTTGCCTCAGCCTCCCAAATACCTGGGGCTAAAGGTGCCCACTGCAAGGCCTGGCTAGTTTTTCTATTTTCATTTATTTTTTTGAGACAGAGTCTCACTTTGTCACCTTCGGTAGAGTGCCATGGCGTCACAACTCACAGCAACCTCTAGCTCTTGGCCTTAGGCAATTCTCTTGCCTTATCCTCCAGAGCAGCTGGGACCACAGGTGCCCACCACAACACGGGGCTCAAACCCACCAACCTAAGTATATGGGGCCAGCGCCCTACTCACTGAGCCACAGGCACCACCCAGTTTTTCTATTTTTAGTAGAGATGGGGTCTCAACGCTCTTCCTCAGGTTGGTCTCTAATTTCTGAGCTCAAACAATTCACCTACCTGCACCTCCCAGAGACTGCCCCTGGCCCTGAAAACTTAATACTTTTCTGTTCTGAATTCTTTCTAAGTTTTACATACAGATATGAGCTTCTCCTTCTGCCTCACTTAGGTTAAAATAGATAACAAATATCTCATATAACAGCTTTAAGAGCAACTCCTTTCTCCAGAGAAGAAATACTGATTAACAATTACTATCATGTTATAAATAACCTTAGCCATATAAAATTATTTAGCTTTGTTATTAGTATAAGAGGGTCAAAATAAGGCTGGTCATGGTGGCTCATGCATGTTAATTCTAGCACTTTGGGAGGCTAAGGTGGGCAGATCACCTAAGCTCACAAGTCTGACACCAGCCTGAGCCAGAGAGAGACCTTATCTCTAAAAATAGCCAGGCGTTGTGGCAGACGCCTGTAGTCCCAGCTGCTCAGGAGGCTGAGGGAAGAGAATCAATCGCTTGAGCCTAAGAGTTAGAGGTTGCTGTGAGCTATGATGCCATGGCACCTGTACCGGAGCTGACAAAGTGAGACTCTGTCTCAAAACAAAAAAACAAACAAACAAAAAAGGTAAAAATAAACTCACTGAATTTCTAGTCTTTCTACAATTATTATCTAAAGAGTCAGTTTTATCTCATAGTATTTCTATGTGTATCAAAAAGAAAAAGCTCAAGGGCTAAATGACCTACGTAAGAGCTGAAATACTAATAAAATGAGAACAACTGCAACAGAAATACTTAGTGCATGCTATCAACTGCGGTAAGCACTTTCCTCACAGTAAGCAAAAACAGAGCTGAACATCTGGCAGTTAATCATTACTTTATATGGTCCCATAAAAGGTCATATAACAGAATAAAAAGTCTAATTAAAACTTCATGGAACTTAGTTCAAAATAAGTGTAATAGGCTCGGCGCCTGTGGCTCAACGGGCTAAGGCGCCAGCCACGTACACCTGAGCTGGCAGGTTCGAATCCAGCCCGGGCCGCCAAACAACAATGACGGCTGCAACCAAAAAATGGCCGGGCGTTGTGGCGGGCGCCTGTAGTCCCAGCCACTTGGGAGGTGGAGGCAAGTGACTCGCTTGAGCCCAGGAA
>CAUYON010000959.1:0-28898 GCA_963573935.1 Arctocebus calabarensis
TAGAGTATCAATGTCTTTATATAGTGATCAAGAAAATGCCATGAAGGCTATCTCTAACAGTACGATCAAAATATTTCTGATTATATATGAAGCACATTCTGCCCTATGATTGCACCAATGTACACAATTATGATTTAATAAAATTATTTGAAAAGAATTCTTAAGCTGACAAAGACATTAGTTAGTAGGGTTTGCTTCCCAGATGCTTCAAAATGTATAGAAAACTGGGAGCAAAGCCTCGTAAGAATGGTACCCAGAAGAGAACCCCAAAGAAAAACTTATTTTATCTCTAATTTTGCCCAAAGCTTTCCTCCTTTGACTCCTTCTGGGCCATAACCCAGAGGGATAGGAAAAGTCTGTGCATTTTCTTCTTCTTCTTCTTTTTTTTTTTAGAGACAGAGTCTCACTTTATCGCCCTCAGTAGAGAGCCGCAGCGTCACACAGCTCAGAGCAACCTCCAACTCCTGGGCTTAGGTGATTCTCTTGCCTCAGCCTCCCAAGTAGCTGGGACTACAGGCGCCCGGCCACAATGCCCAGCTATTTTTTTGTTTTGTAGTTCGGCCGAGGCCGGGTTTGAACCCATCACCTTTGGTATATGGGGTCGGTACCCTACTCGCTGAGCCACAGGTGCCACCCATGCATTTTCAAGCTTTACAAGATTGGGCAGGATCGGGCTCGGCGCCTGTGGCTCAACGGGCTAAGGCACCAACCATGTACACCTGAGCTGGGGGGTTCGAATCCAGCCCGGGTTGCCAAACAACAATGACGGCTGCAACCAAAACATGGCTGGGCGTTGTGGCGGGCACCTGTAGTCCCAGCTACTTGGGAAGCAGAGGCAGGAGACTTGCTTGAGCCCAGGAATTAGAAGTTGCTTTGAGCTGTAATGCCACAGCACTCTATCCAGGGTGACAGCTTGAGGCTCTGTCTCAAAAAAAAAAAAAAAGACTTCTGGGCAGGGTCCCTGAAGTCTCTGGGAGTGGAAGGCAGTGAATAACCTGGCTCTCAGTAGGAAGCAGGTCCTCTAATGAGGGGACAGACTAGGACGTGTGGCCATCCTGACGGGCTTCTGTGGGTATCACTTGACAGTGCAGAGTTGTCTGTGTCAATTTTTTCACAGTCACAGAGTGGTGACTGAGTCCTGATGATTCACCACCCCCCCCCTCACATCCAGTGACTGCTAAAAGAAGTGTGGCTAGAGACTAATTGGAAAATTTCATTATTCTATTTCCTAACCCCAAGTGAGCTACTCAGCAGCTGTGTCTGCAGGGACACTTACTCCTGACCTCTCTTGTGACACGTAATTATTTTTAGCTGCCTGACTTTTTTTTATATACTTGAGAATTCCAGTTTAATATTCATGTACCCCTTTTTTCAATGTCTCTTTTCCTTGGTGCAACTTCCACACTATTTCCAGGCTTGGAATAAACTTGTATGTGTTGCAATTAAGCTGATTTGCTGTGGCTGAGAGATTGCTGGTGTTGTTTCCCCTCTCTAAATATGGTCTTTATTGCTTTGTTGCATTTCAGAAAACATGGACTTTTTAAAGGGAATTTCTCACTAAAACCTCATTGACGGCTTACTGCTGCGTTACCAGCCCAGCTGGATCCTAGCAGGCACCACTGTGACTCTTTCTTCTGCCTCATGTTAGTGTCAGCTCAGAATCATTTTTATCCTGTCCGCTTCCTGTGAAAGGGATGGTTTGGCTTTAGCATAGATGATTTTCAGAAACTTAATTGAAAGCAAAATTGCTGTCTTATTGCAAGAGAGTTCCTCACACATCCAAATGCCAATTGTGACAGCTTTGCAGTATCACTTTGTTTTTAATAATATAATTTTAGAAGAAAAATAGGAAGAGACATAGTAATGCAAATGCCACCTGCCAATGCTTTTCCCACCACTGATATCTTATATTCTTTATCCATGAAACCTGGAGAAGCAGAACATGAGAACTCCAGGATAGGGGTGAGGATCTTGCCATTTCTTCCTGGGTTTTGTCTTGATTCTTACATGCTAATGGTTATTGTAAAGATCTGAAGTTTGTGGTAGTCACTAATATATCTTAAAAGAAAAATTAAAGGAGTCTGAGATACTTAAGTAATTTTTCCTATAAACTCATTGAGACATAAGTCACATCTCTGATTAGTTCAGTCAATAACTCAGCAAACGAGTGACTAAAATCAGACTAAGAAAACAGGCTTCTTGAATAAAATCATCTTGTTTCCAAGAACTGCTCTGGTGCCATGGAGATAGGGCCATAAAAAAATTCCTATGGTTTGCTGAACCAGGGGCCTTGATAATAATGAAGAAAATCAGTTTCTAGAAATGACCTCTTACTGGATACTGGAAATGACCTCTTACTGGATACTGACCCTAACATCAGTATAGTTTGAAATGCCACCTATTTGATATTCTGTACCTCTCTGCCTATGAGCCCCAGAACACAGCTAAAGCAAATCAGATGAATAAGAGCAGACAAGGACCAGGAATGTGCTTATTTATAAGTTCTATACCTTGAATGGCAGCTCGATTCCACAGGAGAAGTGCCATTGGGTACATCTTCTCTTTCTCAAGAATTTTGGCCTTTTCTAAACAAAAAACAAACAAACAAAAAGGGAGGCATTCCATTAGGAAAGATTAAAATGCCTCTATAGTAAAGTCATATATGCATATGTATGATTGGGAAATTGCAGAGAATTTTAACTTATCTTACTAGATTCCAAAATGAATGCTGAATTGCTTTGAGCTACTTCATACCCCATTTCTGCAAGCAGTGCATACTGAACAAGAGAAGAATCTAGATCACCATCCTTATAGGCAAAATAAGCTGTCAGGAATTTCTCAGCCCAGTGGCCTAGTTCACAGACACCTTTATAAAGCTGTATATGGAAGAGAATCAAGCAGACTAGTTAGCTAATATACTACATCTCAAGCAAATGATGACTGAAATTAGTCCTAAGCTCCTGGCAAGGATTTTAGGTCTAAAGAATGGCTTTTACAAATGATTTAAGGTAATAGGTTAATACCTGTTATAGTTACAAAGATTACATGTATATTATATATTTTGTCTTGAGCAAAACTTCCTTGGGCTTATCTTAAATTCGTATAATAAACTTTCGTGACTTGGAGACTATTTAGCAGAACAAGAATGTATTGGCTTCTGGATTTTTTTTTGTTGTTGTTTGTTTAGTTGGTGGTTGTTGCTTTTTAAAGGAACTTTCTGGGCACTGCTGTTTAATAAGGTAAGTTATGAGGCCACAACTGGTGGGGAAAGGAGAGAATGAAGGGAAGACAGTGCCCAAGGGTGTAGGTGACATAACTGTGAAGGAGGTGTACAGAGCTCTAGGGGGACAAATGTCAACTTAGCTGAATAGCCTTTATGTAAGCAAAAGAGGTTAGCCATACATAATTCATTAGGAAGTTGGCAGAGGAGCAAATCTAAAGATAGATTATTAGCTGGAAGCTTTTGAAATGAATTTCAGAGGGACTGGGTTGCAACATGGAGGTATTTATACTGGTGCAGCGGATGTGTTTAATAAATCAATGAAGGCATTAAGGTCCTAAAAGCATTCTTTTGAAAAGTACATTTCTGGCTCAGGCTGAAAGAATCTACTTTCTCAATAGTCATCACAATCATCAAAAACTTAAGGACTCTGCTTTCTGGGAAGAAGTGGGCCACATTTTCTAGGCTAAATCAAGCTTTCATTCCCCAAGTAGCAATTCCCAGTCCCACTAGAGGTGCCAAATTGCGCTGGTGATTTGATTGAAGGCTGAAACAGAGCTCCTTAACTGAATTCTGAGGTGAGCTCTGAACTTGATGAAAAGCCAAAGTAAAAAAGAGGAGGGATCATTTCTCTTTCTCTTTCCCATCCTGAGCTACATCACTGCTTTTCCTTTCTGACAAATGTCAGTGTTCACATTGTCAACTGAGAGAAAAGATGTAATAGCTATAAAATCAAATGCACCAACAATTTAGAGACAGTGTCACCTCTTCTGTGTGATAAATGAAAAGTACTTTAAGAACAGTCCGTATTTACCTCCACAGCAGTTCGGCACGATCTTAAAACTCCTGTTCCTGTAGCGTACATCTCGGCCAGATAATAAATGGCAAGGGGTTGCCCACTCTGAGATGCCAAGTAAAAATATTTGAAGGCAACTTTATAATCCCTCCATACGCCAGAGCCAGCTGAAAATTAAAATCATTTTGAGCCACCCCTGGAATATTTTATTTTTTACATTATAATCTATGGATATAATGGTTATAGTGATGCCCACTATTTTAAATAGGATGGGAAAAGCCAACCAAAAGTCAAGTCGCTTTCTTGGGTAGTGTTCAGCTTGATTAGAAGAAAGAATATAGGGATTTATATTCTTTTTTTTTTTTTTTTTTTTTTTCTTTTTGAGACAGAGCCTCAAGCTATCACCCTGGATAGAGTGCTGTGGCATCACAGCTCACAGCAACCTCCATTTCCCAGGCTCAAGCCAGTCTCCTGCCTCTGCCTCCCAAGTAGCTGGGACCACAGGCACCCGCCACAACGCCCGGCCATTTTTTGGTTGCAGCCGTCATTGTTGTTTGGCGGGCCCAGGCTGGATTTGAACCTGCCAGCTCAGGTGTATGTGGCTGGCACTCGAGCCCATTGAGCCATAGGCGCTGAGCCAGGGATTTATATTCTTGACCAATTCAGAAAAAAACACTTTAGTCTCATGAAAATATCTCCTTTTAATAAAAAGGAGATTGAGTGGGCATCTCTGAGAACCAGAAGCTCCACCATGATAAACCTCACCATCTTTGTCATCCTTCAGCGCCAGGAGAGAAGTCTAGTTTTCTTCCAGTTACAACTATGGAGTATGGTGCCAGCAAATCCCTGCTCCAGGAAGCCCAGCTCTCATTCATCTCTTGCTTGCAGCAAAGCCCAGCTCTCATTCATCTCTTGCTTGCAGCAGAGGCTTTTGGCACTGGGGTGGAAACCAGCAGACTCCCAAGAGCTGGGATTCTTGTCTTGGCTCTTTTTATTTTGAGAGTTGGGCACATCTAGGCTCTTCATTTGCAAAAGGAGAGAGCTTTGCCTAGATAGTCCTTAAGTCCCTTTCTAGCTCCAACATTGCATGGCCTTTAGAGGTGGTGCCATGTAGCTACCGATTAAGAGTGAAAGCTATGGGAGCAGATCACCAAGTTTGAATTCAGGCTCCATTAAGTGATCTTGGGCAAGATGTCTGACCTTGTTATGGCTCTGTTTGCTCATCTATAAACAATGCTACAGCCTTTGACATGTTGAGAGGGCCAAATGATACATTAGCCATGACTATTATGCCTATTCTAGAAGCTTGAGGAATCTGATAGATTCCCAAGTCTGAGGTTAGAATAAACTTGAAGAACAAGGCCGTCTTAGGCAAACCTCAATCCCCAAGAGAGTGTAAAACAGGACCTCCTGCTGGACCACTATGGAAAATGCCAGGTAACCTCTTGACCAGATTTGACCCCTGATGTGATTTGCTGCAACCCTGGTTATATCTCTGGCATGAAGGATTGATGGGGATTCTCAGGTGTGTCCAGATTTCCTGGCATTTATCTTGGTTCCTCCCTCTATCAGTCCCCACAGAGATTATTACAAACCTTCTTCACTTTCTGAGACATCCTGCCCCGGTCATTGTGCCTTTGCTCTCAGAAGGCAACTTAGTATCTACTGGATCATGGAGAAAACTTCACATTGTCTGTACTTTTTTGCTTGTCTTTCCATTCCCTCATATTTATATTTTTACTATCCTTTCTTCCTTCCCTCAAATCTTTGAGGGTGAGGAAATCAAGCCTATCAAGACTATGAAGCCATCACCTACGTGGGTCCAATTAGATCAGTAGTTCTCAACCTTCCTAATGCCGTAATGTATTTTCATTGTTAAAAAGGGGTCGCGACCCACAAGTTGAGAACTGCTGAATTAGATCATAATACTACCAAAGTTTTCCAGAATCTACTTTCATCAATTATAACTGTGCTCACATCTCTTGCCATCTTAAAAACATCTTGGTTCTTGGTCTCTCTCATACTGCAGTCCCATCTCTTTCCTTCCCTTGAAGAGCACACTGCTTACTTATCTACTTCCTCACCTTTCATTCACACCTTAACCCATTGTCATCTGGCTTCCAATCCAACCAGTCCAATGACCTCTCCAACATTCTCCATATCTCCAAGTCTCCTGGGTACTCTGTTCTTTCTTACTTTTTTTTTTCTTCTTTTGAGACAGAGTCTTACTCTATACCCCGGGTAGAGTGTCCTGGTGTCATAGCTCACAGCAACCTCAAACTCCTGGGTTTGAGTGATCCTCTTGCCTTAGCCTCCAGAGTAGCTGGGACTGTAGGCATCCATCACTACACCTGGTTAGTTTTACTGTTTTCAGTAGAGACAAGGTATCTCTCTTGCTTAGGCTGGTCTTGAACTCTTGAGCTCAGGTAATCCACTCGCCTCGGCCTTCCATAGCATTAGGATGAGCCATGGTGCCTGGCCTTTCTTACTTTTTTCTAACCAGGCTTTTCATTCATTTTACAGGGGTGCTCATTCATTTACTATTTCTCAAGCATTCTACTACCTTGGCTACCTTAAGATCTTTTTCTTTTCCCTATTCCTCTGAACACAGTTTTTCATTCTTCTTGGCAACTAGTATTCCTCTGCCTATTCTTCAGTATAGCATGGAGGACCACCAGATTTCTGATCATAGCCCACTGCTCCTTCCTCTCAGATGCCTTCACCTCCCTTTGCAACCTCATCTATGCTCAAATAACTCCTGTATGTTGATGTCTCTCAAATCTGTCTCTCCAAGCTTGACCTTTCTTGTGAGTTTCATGCTTGACTCTAGGTAGGTGCACAGGACACCACAAGCACCTCGAATTTAACCGTGTCAAAGGTGAACTTCCTGACTTTACAATTCCCTGTCCCCTTCTCCAATTGATGTCCTTTTTAGTCTTTTTTAAAGAGGTAGGAAACCTGTAGCTTTCTGGTTCCTTGAGTGTAGCCCTTTTTGACCAAACCCAAATTTTACAGAATAAATCATTTTACTAAAGGGATTTGTTCTATGAAGTTTGGATTCAGTCAAGGGGCCATACTTTAGGGCTCTGCAGGGTCCTTAAAGCCACAGGTTCCCACTCATTCTAACCCATCACACCAATCCTTTGATTTTTGTTACAAAATGAGCAGATTAACAAGATACATATTATTCTAAATAAAGCAGCCATATTCATAGCACTTACAGTAGTACATGAAACCTAACTGGAACTGTGCATTGGGCCACCCTTTGTCTGCAGCCTTCTGAAAGTATTTAAGTGCTTCAGCATAATTCTGCAAGATAATTACAGTCTATTATTCAAACATATATGTACGTGTATAACTTTCTGGTAACAATTGACTTGTACTTTTTATAAAGAATACAGACAGTGCCCTATGTGATTTAAGCTAATTAAAATAATATCAGAAGTGTTATACATTTTATTTCATTATTATATGAGATTCCATTAGGAAATAATTATCTCATTTTCACCATAGTGATGTCTTTTTCTACACTGACAGTAGGCTTTGTTAGATATTGGGGGAAGGTCACTCAAAAGACGGAGGTTAAATGAAGAAGATACATTTCTCTGTCAATATTCTCTATCAGAGGATCCTCAAAGATATAATTAGGAACACTATTCTTGTCACAAGCTTGTTCTATTCTCTTGAGCAAAGGTGCCACTGGATTACGTGGGTCACAATAAAAGTTTTGAAACAGACTATGTTAATGGTTCATTATTTCATTTTTAAGAAACATTGTCCTTTCTGAGTCTCCTGTGCAAGTTCCAACTTGCTTGGCTTATTGGTATTGCTGGGAAGGCTTCATTTGTTTCCATCCATGCAGATTTTATGGTTCTTGATTTTTGTGTATCTCAAAACTTTCATAATGACCCATGTATTGTATTCTCTATTATCTAATAGTTTGGCAAACTAGGTAATTAGAGACTAATTCCTTTAAATTAATGAATAATCATGGATTTTGCCCTATAAGTTGCTAGAAACATGTGAAAAAGATAATAAAATTATGTAACTTACCACAGGAACTCCTTTTCCATAAAAGTAAAGAAGACCAAGCCCATGAAGACCAATTGCATTGCCCTAGAAGAGTTTTAAGAAGAATTCATGATAAGGAAAACTAAGCAAAATCACTCAAAATATTTGAAATGGTCTCAGTAAGAGATTAATCAAGGCAGGTCAACCAAGAAGTGGGCAGGTTATTTTGACCATTCTAGTCTTTTCTTTCATACCTTCATAACCTTCTCTGACTAGAAAAGAAAAGAGAGAAATGGAGTTAAATCTTTCCTCCATTCTTTCTTTCAACACATATTAATATTGAGGACTTGCTTTGTGGGTAATTCCATAATTGAGACATGGAAAAGGTAGAAGGTGAGAGGGGAAAGATGAATAAACCATGATCCCTGCCTTCGAGAGTTCACAGGCTAGTGGTCTATAAGCCATATCAAAGGGCTGGGTCAACCTTTTAAAGTTATGTCAAGTGTGCCAAATCCTAAAGTAGAAATAAATTGAGAGTGTTGTGGACACCTAGAAGAGGAATACTTTACTGCTTGGTTGAGGCTAGGAACTGGAAGTGTTGAGTTGTCGGAGTTGGTGATATTTGAGCCAGGGTTTAAAGGATGTGTAGGAGTGTTCCAGAAGCAAAATGTCTATCCAGATAATTGTTACCTACTTTGGTCCAAGGAGGTTGACATAAATGGCCAAATAACATTTTAGAGACTCTACAGATTTGAATCCAGACAATAAAGTATTGCTGGTATATGTTTCTTTAGTCAAATCTGACTGCTTATAACATAACTAATGTTTTCTTTTACTTGATGCTAAATTAATTACTACTTACTTTTCTGATTAATATTCTGAATACTCCAAAGAAGGGGAAATTTAGCACAGTTAGAGTTTAGTACTTGTTAAAATATGTTGGTATTTAGCATGTCAAGCCTGGATGAAGAGTGAAGGTGCCTCCCTCAACTAGAAAATTCCTTTTTCTTTGCATCTCCCATCATGCATTTCACCCCCTAGTGATTGAGTAAGGAGCCACAGTTGACCATGTGGCCTGTATTCAGCAGATCTGTTGGTTTGTGTTACAGGTTTATAGTATTTCTTCAGAAACGTAAGTTCTTATAGAAAGTGCTCTAAAGTTTTTCTTACCACCTGAATTTAGTTGTTGGGGGTGTAGCCAGAGTGCCCCTCAGTGACACAGGAATAGTTCATTAATAGAGAAGGCATATCTAAAAAGCTGTTTCTAGATTCAAAATTCTGAGCCTATGCCTCTCAAAGACCCCACTATTGTTAGAGTTTCTAATGACAGCCCATCTGTACTTAAAACTGGTGACATAACTCTGCTGTCTTCTACCTTCTTTCTCCTGACCACATTTACTTGGGGTTCTAGGATTCCTGGGTCAGTCTGCTTTGGGAGTGGTAGGGTTGATGTGATGAATATGGCAAATTCTAGTGAGTCTGTCTACTTCTAATGAGGCTTATAGTAAAGAAAATGGAAGGGAAGAGAAGGGAAGTGAGAGGAGGAAAGGAAGAAGGGAAAGAGGAAGGAGAAAAGCTGGAAAAGTGGGGAGAAATTACAGAGTTCCATCAAATGTTTAAGGCCCAGAATGCCTGTGTAGGACTTTTAGGTCAGGAGAGGCTGACTCAGACACTTCTAGGAGCTACGCAGGTGATACTAAGTATAGTAAACCAGGTGATGGAGAGAGCAGCACGGATGGAGGCAAATGGAGAAACCCTGCCCTGTCTGAAGGCTGTGGCAGTGCCTCAGCTCCTCTATTCCAGCTGCCTCATGCCCCATGGGATGGCAGCTCTGTATTGTCAACTTGTGCCATTTTCCAAGCTAAGCTGGATGTCTAGACTTTGATGTGAAGTTTACCAATACTGAAAACCTATTCCAGGCACCCCGAAACCTGCATATAGACAATACCCCAGAGTATTGGCAGTCCCCAGGTTCTGAAGGTTTGTTGTTAAGCTGAGTTTGCATGTATGTTGGAACAGATACATTTACCTATGTCCCCTGTTTGTAGGTCCAAATTGTATGTAAGTCGGATGTTCATAACTTGGAACCTGCCTGTATACAACTTCTACTGTGGGGCTTAATGCTGTATTTTTTTTTTAACCAGGAAAAAATACTTTAATAGTGTTGTTATGTAGTGTATTGGCTAATTCCGTTGGATCCTCTTCTCTTACTGCTGACATTATCTCCAGTATTTGAATTATATGGGCAGGGCTCATTTCTATCTTTTAAACATTGCCCATTTTCCCATTTCTTTTTGGTAGGAAACGAAGTTTTTATATATTTTGATCCAGCATGTGTACTTTTGACTCCACACCAAGGTGCATCTGTCTCAATCATTAATTTTTCACTAGGTATTGACTTCAAAACTTCCAAATTAGCCTCAGTTTTCAAAGAGCTTAAAAAAAAATGTGTACATATTTATTTTAAAAGGTAACATTAATGAATAACTTTTTCTATATCACAAACTTATGTACATTACAAAACCAACCCAAAACCAAGAAGTAAGTTTTGTTTTCAGGATAGGTTGGAAAGTATTTGCACACGTCCCTCCTTCATAGAATCCTGAGTGTGATCTATTTTAACTAGATATGATTTCACAGGATGCAAGTTCTTATGCTTATCATTTGGCTCTCAAATAGCTTTCTGTATCAGTCTAAGTAAAATTAACTTGAATTCACTTGCTTCTGAGTAACATGCCTAACTTGAGAGGTAATTGTAAGGCTGTTAATTTTCATTTTCTTTTTTTTTTGAGACAGCCTCAAGCTGTCGCCCTGGGTAGAGTGCTGTGGCATCACAGCTCACAGCAACCTCCAACTCCTGGGCTCAAGCGATTCTCCTGCCTCCGCCTCCCAAGTCGGGGCTTAATGCTCTTGCTTAGGTTAACATGTGAACCCAGGGAGCGTATGGTCATTTATTTGACAGGTATTTCATGAACCTGTGCTATCGATTAGGACACTCGCCCTCCCCTAGTTGAAGACACATGGATGGATTTCAGACAGTACAGGAGAAGCTACAAGGTAGAAAGGTCTAAAATCCCAGCAGGGGAAGTGAATGCAGGGTAAGGTCAGAAGAGGGAAGAGATTATATTAATATAAACAAAAGGGAGTGGGGGTGGTTTTGTGAAGGGAGAGAGGCTTAGGCTCTGCTCTGGGGGCTGAGTGGGACTTAGAATGGAGGGCTGGGGAGACATAGGACAGAAGATAGGGAAGGGCCTGATGTCCTCAGAGGTGCCAGGGAACCAGAGGACTGTGGCCAGTGTGAGCTCAATGTCACAAAGGATAGCCGTCCTTGTTCTTAAGTAAATAAGACAAAGAGATTATAAAGGCTCTGTGTCCTAGTATTAGTATAACTTAAAAACGAATTTAAAAAGCAGTTTTTAGGGCACTGGCCCCATATGCCAAAGGTGGTGGGTTCAAACCCAGCCTCGGCCGAACTGCAAAATAAAAAAATAGCTGGGTGTTGTGGTGGGTGCCTGTAGTCCCAGCTACTCAGGAGGCTGAGGCAAGAGAATTGCTTAAGCCCAGGAGTTGGAGGTTGCTGTGAGCTGTGTGATGCCACGACACTTTACTGAGGGCAATAAAGTGAGACTCTGTCTCTACAAAAAAAAAAAAAATAAATAAATAAATAATAAAAATAAATAAAAGCAGTTTTTAAAAACAAGTAGTAAGAATGTGAGTGAGAAATCTGACAAATTGTTCAGGCTGTGTCTACCTAATGCTAATTAGCATAATTAGCTTAAATACAATTTCTGATTTCCTTTTTTCTTTCTTTCTTTTTTTATTAAGACAGAGTCTCACTCTAGTGCCCTGGGTAGAGTGCCATAGTGTCAGAGTACATAGCAACCCCAAGCTATTATGCTCAAGTGATCCTCTTGCCTCAGTTTTTCTATTTTTAGTAGAGATGGGGTCTCACTGTTGCTCAGGCTGGTCTCAGAGCTCAAGCTATCCACATGCTTCAGAATCCCAGATTGCTGGGACTATAGGCCACTATGCCCAGTCTTCAGATTTCCATTGTAAGGAAAGGATACCTCAGGTGTAGAAGACAGGGGGCCCAGGTCACTGCTGGTTCCATAGCCCTGGACAGCTTTGGAGCTGTGTTGATATATATACCCAATTTCCTGGCATTATTCCTTTGGGCTGACAAATCAGTGTTATTTGCCAGATTATAAGAGATCTCCCTTGTTACCTCTTTTTCTTGGGGGAGGGGCTGCTTTTCTTGTCATCCTAATCTAATGGTACTCCAGATAACTGCCTTGCAGAGCAATAATTTCATACAAATTACAAGGGAGGGGAGCTGAATGCTAGCCTTCTCAGTAATTTACACCATAATAGCAGAAGTTCTGAGGTGCTAGTCATTTATAAATAGGCTCCTAAAGCAGCGTGTGGGCTTTTAAAAACTGAGATCAGTGGAAAATACTCCCTGACTTGAGCACACCCTCACTGCCAGTGTCGCAGTGTGTGACTGTCAGACAACAGCAGGCTTCCTGCTGTGTGGGCAGAGAAGGTTTATCGAGGCTGTTTGCCAATACAGGGCCCATGGGTGTTGGGATGTGGATGTTCTTCATGTGTTAAAGGAATTCAAGGAGTCTACTCAGTCTTATTTGACAGATATCAGCCTCACTGAGCCTAGGAACAAAGGCAAGACTTCCACAGGAAGAAGAAGGGTTTTTGTTTGTTTGTTTTTTATTACTCCCTGGTAATCTAGGAGCCATCAACAGTATTTTTTGGAAATTACCAAAAAAAAAAAAAAATCACTGGCATTTTAAATTAATCCTGTGGCCCAAATTATATTTATTTGGAATATTTTTTTTTTCCTGTTATTAAGTCATATACACATAGATCATGAATACATTTACGCATCTGTGGGGTACAATGTGTTGTTTTTTTTATATAATTTAGAGTGCTTCCATCAAATTAAGATGTTGGTGTGGATGTGGAGAAAAGGGAACACTTCTGCACTGCTGGTGGGAAGGGAGCTGAATGCTAGCTAATACGTTTCTTTTGGAAAGAAGTTTGGAGAACACTCAGGGATCTAAAGTAGACCTGCCATTTGATCCTGTAATTCCTCTACTGGGAGTATATCCAAAAGACCAAAAGTCCCTTTGTTTGTTTGTTTTGAGACATAGTCTCATTCCCTGCTATTCCGTGGCTTTGTAACTCACAGCAACCTCAAACTCTTGGGCTCAAGTGATCCCTTGCCTCAACCTGCTGAGTAGCTGGAGTTATGTGCACCACGATGACTGACTAGTTTTTTGGGTTTTTTCTTTTCCTATTTTTAGTAGAGGCAGGGTCTTGCTTTTGCTCAGGCTGATCTTGAACTCCTGGGCTCAAGCGATCCACTCATGTTACCCTCCTAGAGTGTTGGGATTACAGGTGTGAGCCAACATGCCTGCCCTCCTTTCTGTATTAAATGTGCTTTAAAGTTCACGCTACACAACTGTCTCCAGACAGCAAAAGATAATAGTGCACTTACTATGTGCCAGGCACTTGTTTAAGTACATGACAATATGAGGCACAAATGTATTTACTCCTTGAATCTTAATAACCACAATATCAGACAAGTAGGTATTCCTACTTCATGAAGGGGAAACTAAGGCTCAGAGAGTTTAAGTAAATTGCCCAAGGTCATACAGATAGTAGGTTATAGGGATGGCGTTTAAGCCAGGGCTTCTGCCTCCAGAATCATGTTGTCAATCACCTTGCCCTGGCTGCCTTCCTGACAACCTCCTGCCTGGATCGGGAGTTGGGGGAGGGGGTTCTGGCCTTTGAATTAGATCTGACTGGAGAAAAGTGGACATTTCTTGGATGTCTTCTTCTTGAATTTCCTGGAGTTATTGATTGTGTTTTTCCTTCCTCTGACCTTACTTACTTTTCCTAAGCTAAATAGCCTAATGCACAGGGTCAGGGAAAGATGAGCTCTGTCTGGCTTCCTGCTGGCCCCTACTAGGGTACCCACATCACTGCCATTTTCATTTACCAAGAAGACAAGTCATATTTCTGCCCACTCTCCCCCACCCCCCCATATTTTATTTTCAATGATACTGTACTTGTCCAGGACATAAAACTCCTCAGAGCCTCCTTGTTTGGGCTTGGAAGTTTGAAGGCAACTCCCCAGCCCCAGTCTACATGCCAATTATTTTTAAGTGTTTATGGTGATGGGTTGAGGACATACCTTGTTGGCTGCCATGGAAAAGTATTTGAAGGCAGTCGCGTTATTTTGTGGTGCAGCAGCATTCCCCTCTAAATACATCTAGGGGGTGAAAATGAAAGAGACTGTAATAAAACAAAATAATTTGAATATGATAAAAATATTTTAAAACTAAATAGAGTTAGTGGTCATACAACATTGTGCCTGTAGTATATGCCACTGAACTGTGCACTTTATAATGGCTGATTTTATGTTATTTGAATTTTACGTGGATTCCTTTAAAAGAAAAGGAAAACCCAAGAAAACAATCTACTACAAACATTCTGCAATGACCTTGCCGAGGGCACAGAAACCAACCCGACTTGTGTTTTCTCTTGTTTTTGCATCTACATTTACTGCATGTTACACTTCTCGAAGCAGGGCGCTTGTCCCCATGGTTACTAATGCAGATGGGCTGCAGGGAGCCAGGGGTCTTTGAAGGACAGAGAAGAACACGCCCTCTGGGGGAACCCCACAAGGCTGCTCAGCAGCCTTGGGAAACCCTGGCAGAGGTGGCATAGGAGGAACCCTGGCCAGCCTGGAGCTGATTGTCCTTCGAAGCACCTGACTGAGCCTAGGCCAGAAGTGGTCTCTGATGCCCAACCAGCCTGGCTCTGCTGTCACGTGTTGGGGAGGAGGTGCTCATAGGCTCCTAGCTACACTTAGGAAGATCTCTGAGTCAGGAGTACTGTTTTATTTATTTATTTATTTTTTTGAGTCAAAGTCTTACTCTGTTGTTGCAGTTGGAGTGTAGTGGCATAAGCTTACTGCAACCTCAAACTTCTAGGCTTAAGCAACTCAGCTTCTCTAATAGCTGGGACTACAGACATGTTGCCACCATGCAGATCACTTTTTATTTTTTTTTGTAAAGATAGTGTCTTGTTCTTGCTTAGGCTGGTCTCAAACAAGCAATCCTCTTACCTCAACCTTTTGGAGTTGCTAGGATTACAGGTATGAGCCACAGCCCCTGGCCCTGGGTATACTTTTGAGGCTGCTTTTGGTGTCTCAGATAAAGGCTACCATTGTATGAGGCTTCTTCTTAAACCATCACCTCCAGAATCCTACCCTAAGGTTGTAGCTGAATGTCCCCCTCAGCTGCTTCCATGAAAGAGGCCTGTAGTCCTGTTAACCTACTCCAGGTTCAGTTAGCTGGTACCATTAATTTAACAAGTTTTTAAGAAATACAAAATATTGATGGAGATGAAGCATATACCTTTCCTATAAATGCCATGGCGTTTGCACTCCCGGCCTTTGCTGCCTTTACGAAGTAGTATAATGCTTTCTGGAGAGAAAAGGGAACAGTATTATTGCCAGTCACTAATAAATCCTACAAAGTGGTCTTTTGAGCTAAACTTTATTTCATTCAATATGCTTCAAAAAATATCTACAAAATGCCCACTTTGTTCAAGGCACTATTCCAAAAGCTATTTTAAATATAAACCTGAAAAGTGGAAGAATGTCTTTCTCTCTCTCTGTATATATATGTGTGTGTGTGCATATATATACACATATATATGTATATGACATACATAATTTTAAAATGTGAGGACTTACTTTTCATGTTTGGAGAGACATGATGGGCATGTGGCCTTGTGGGGAGAGATAAATACCAGCTCGAGAGCTAAAGAGTCCACTATTTTGAAAAAGTAGGCCTCCCTATTGACATTGTGTGCTTATTTTAAAAGACGGTTTGTACTACAATTGGCAGAATCTCATATGCTGCATCCCAGTATTTACAGGCAGAGCAAGAGCAGAAGCACCTGGCTGCCTGCCGAGGCCATGTCTTCATGCAGAGGGGAACTTTAACACTATCACCTTCTGAATCAAATCTAAGGAGGCCAGCAAAGCACCTTTTCATCTTGTTTGGGTCATAGCAGTACGTGAAGCACTCGTATAAACACATAAAGATTGACCTTGTCCCTTGCTGTCACATTCCCTAGGCCACATCCTGACTGTGTGAAAAGTCTCCTGAGAAACCACATGGAGTAATCAAATAAACCAGCCCTGGGAATGATACAGGAGGCCCTTCTTCAAAGAGTTTTGTTAGGATCCAACACTGCTGCTCTTTAAAGAACTTTAACTAGGTTGATGTTCAAGGATCTGCTCCTTTCCAAAGAGAAGAGAATGTTTAGGGAAGAAATGTGGGTAGTTGTATGGAAATTTGCTCTAGGAATATTGTCAACCTGTTTGAGAACCAGACTCTTGCTGCTGAAGTGGGTTTGCCTTGTGGACATCATATTAGTACAAATGCCACCACTGCTGGCCCTTATTGTATTAGGCATTCATTCATCCATCCGTCTCTTCCAATCTTCATTTATCCTTTCAAAAACTTGATTGAAGGCTTTTCTCTCTCTGTGTCTCTGTCTCTTTCTCTCTATATATGTTATATATATATATATATATAAAAGAATATGTTGGATATAGTGATTCATAAATGAACAAACACAGTCCCTACATTTGCTCTGCAACAATGTTGCTGAGAAGGAATATATGTAAAGAGCAGGAAGATACTAGGTGACAGGTGGGATAAAAGAAATAACAGAAAGGAATTACAAGGAAACAGAATAAAAGACATTATACCCAGTTCTCTAATAAGGGTCTTGCAATCTTTTTCTTACCTAATCTTCACAACAGCACTATGAGAAAGGTATTATTACTATGTGATCCTAGTTAGTGGCCCTCAGAGTCATGCAGCCAGGACTGGAGTCCTTCTGTAAGCAGCATGAATCCAGTGCTTGGCACTCTGACTCTCTGGTGTAAAAATGATAGTGGTCTCATGAAAAATAGAGATGAATCGGAGGCTAGGGGAATAATATGAGCAAGAGAATGGAGATGGGAACATCCAAGGTGTGTTCAGGAAATAGTAATTTAGGTTAGGTGCAGTGGCTCACGCTTGTAATCCTGGCACTCTGGGAGCCTGAGGTGGGTGGACTGCTTGAGCTTAGGAGTTTGAGACCAACTTGCACAAGAGCGAGACCCTGTCTCTAAAAATAGCCAGGCATTGTGGCGGGCACTTGTATTCCCAGTTCCTTGGGAGGCTGAGGCAAAAGGATCACTTGAGTCCAAGAGTTGGAAGTTGCTATGAGCTACAATGCCATGGTACTCTACTGAGGCCAACAAAATAAGACTCTGTCTTAAAAAAAAAAAAAAAAAGAGAAAGAAAGAAAAGAAAATAGTAATTATATTAGTCAGCATGGTGGCATGTGCCTGCAGTCCCAATTACTCAGGAGACTGAGAGAGGAAGATTGCTTGAGTCCAGGAATTGGAGGTTACTGTGAGCTAGGTCTTGCCCAGGTGACAGAGTGAGACTCTGTCTCAGAAAAAAGAAAATAGTAATTACTTCAGTGTGGCTGAAATCAAATATCCAAAAGCTAAGACTTGCAAAACTAAGATGGGGTTATTATTATAAACAGTTTTGAATACCAGTCTGAGAACTTTTATTTTATTTGGTAGAAGTAGAAGCCAGTGAAATGTATAAGCATTAGGGAATCCTGAAGCTAAAATATTGGAAATACTCTAAAGAATCAGTTGGATAGGACAAAGTTATAGCAATATGAGATATACCAAATTAGAAAACATTAATACCAAGAATAATAGTAAGAAATAGTATTTCTCTACAGAGAAAAAGTATATCTCCACTGAGCCAAGGCCTAGGTAACCATGTAATTTATGCAAATCACATCATCTCCAGCTTTGGTTTCCTCATTCAGATTCTCCTCCTCTGTGCTCCCCAGGCACCCTGTCCTGTGTCCCTTGTGGTAGTCATCCCTTGATTTCATTATCTGCATATTTTGTCTCTTCCAATGTTGAACTTAGCATAGTGTTTGCCGCATGGTAGGCACACAGGAAACATTTCAGGCGTGTCTGAATATTGATAAACCCCTAAAACAGGGAGGCTGGACTTTAATCTTTATGGATCCTTCTAGCTCTAGCATTATGATTTTATGAATCATCCTCAAATTCTAGTTTAATAATTTAGCTCGTAAATATCTTAAAATAGACAGTTCTGAAAAAAGTTTCATTGTGGGAAACTAGATTGAACTTTTAAAAGACAATAATCTATTCTCCAGGAGCAAACAAAACTCTTGGAGTTCCCCCCTTCTTCAATATAATGACCTCATAATAACCCAAAAGAACTAAGACTCTCTCTCACACACCCCTCCCCTGTCATAGCTTACTTGGCCTTGCAATTGTCTTTCTTTTTAAATTTACCTTCCCTTAATGCTATTGCTTCAATTGAATAAATTCAATTCAATTTATTAAGCATCATGCTGTCTACTTTCCTCAATATATATGAGCTAACCTGAGTTCTTGCTCTGAAAGAGTTAAGATCAAGTATCCATTTATCCATCCTTCTATCTTTCTAATGTATAGTAAGCACCTCTCATCATATTTCACTGATTCTAAGATTATATCTCTCCCTACCCCATTTTAATTAATTAGGATACTTCTCACTATCAATGGCATATTATCATTTATATTTGCAGTTCTTTTCTTTCTCAGTAGAACATAAAATAATAATATAATCTTATAATTGATGGTGACTTAGGATGAAGTATAATATATTCTATGAAGTATGTTAAGTGAAATTTGATGATTGAGGCCATCTCTATTTTTTAAAAAAATGAGCATGATTCTTCATTGGCTCTAAGAAAATGTTTAGTTTAATTAGTTTGTCCCATTTCTCCTAAAATGAAATGCCAAGAAAATGTATTGTTCTAAGAACAATTGTGAACATTTCTGTTATCCAGGCTCTGTAGATCATCCTGAACAGAGATGATGTTAGTTCTTTTCTCTCTATGGGGGTGGCAGGACAGACAAAGCAGTTGCCCTTACAAATTTGATATTATTCCTCTGTCAGGTATAATTTAATTTTGCTTCATCCAGTTTAATATGCACCCCAAAACCTCCCTTTCCTAATCCAATTCATTCTGAGCCCTTCCTGTGGCTTTAAAATCTCTGTATAAAAGTTAAGATAATGTAATCAAGAATTGCATATTTTTCAATAATTAAGAATTTAGTGAGGAAGAGGGTGAAAAAGTTATCTGTGAGGACAACTCATGAGAGAGATTTGTTCAACCAAACAATGGGGAGGGGGGGGGAAGCAAGCTACTTATTTTTAAGTATTCTGAAATGAAATTTGCTGAGCAATAAACTTCACATTTAAAAAGAGGCTCATACTGATAATTTTCTTTGGTTAACTGAAACATGAGCATGTTGGCTCAGGTGGTAGTTTTCAGGCTGGGGAGCAACGTAGAATGTTTAGGATGCTAGCATTCATTCATTCATAAAGTATTTGCTAATTCATGCGTACCAGACACTATTCTGAGTACAGAATACATAGTAATAAGAAATTGTCTGTCTATTATGCGGAGACAGACAGTAAACAAGTACCGATCAATATGATTTAGGGAGTTATGTGGGATATGAGAAAGATGAACACAGTGTGATAGGATAAGTGATGGAAGAGTATAGTTGATCAAAAAGGTCATCTCTGAATGGTACTGCCATATGATCCGGCCATCCCACTACTGAGTATATATCCAAGGGAATGAAATCACTGTGTGGAAGAGATAGATGCCCTCCTATGTTTATTGCAGTTCTTATTCACAACAGCCAAGATGTGAAAATAACTTCAGCGTCTATCAGTAGACAAAGGATAAATAAAATGCAATGTATATACACAAGAGAATATTATTTAGTTATAAAAAGAACAAAATCCTATCATTTGTGACAACATGGATAAATCTAGAAGACATTATGTTAAGTGAAATAAGCCAGGCACATAAAAACAAATATTGTGTGATCTCACTCATATGTGGTGGAATCTAATAAAGTTGATCTCATAGAAGCAGAGAGTAGGATAGTGGTTACCAGACGCTGGGCGAGGAGCTGGGGGGACATGGAGAGGTTAGTCAATGGGTACAAAGCTTACGGTTAGACAAGAGGAACCAGTTCTGGTGTTCTGTGGTTTAGTAGGGTGACTGTAGTTAACAATAATGTATATTTCAAAGTATTTAGAGGATAAGATTTTGAATGTTCTCACCATAAGAAAAGATAGATGTTCAAGGTGATATATTTGCTACTTTGATATGTTCATTACACAATGTCTTACTGAAACATGACATGGTACCCCACACATAGGTACAATTACTATATGTTAATTAAAAGTAAAATAAAACTTACAAAAAAAGAAAATCTTCACTTGAGTAGATGAGACCCGAATGGATAAGAAGCCAGACACAAAAAGAGCTGCGGGAACAGTCTTTCAGAAACCAACTTTTTCTCTTTCTCTGCCTTCTCTCTGAATCTCCCCTGCCATTCTAAGTTGATTGTACTACAAATAAGAATCAGCTATGACTCTATCAGTACATTCCAAGTCAATTCTTAAAACTAAATGGTAAGTGGCAAGAATGACCACAATACTTCTTCACAGCTCTTCCCATCGTGAAGAGAAGCCCTTTTTCCTACCCCTGTAAATATGCTGGCCTTGTGACTTGCTTTGGCCAAAAGAACATGGCAGAAGTGATTTTTTAGTTCTGAATAAGACCTGAAGAGACTTCTGCTCTTGCATTCTTATAAGCTTTGACTTTCTTGTGGAAGGCTTGGGCCAGTTGGCTGGAGAATGAGACCACATGAAGACAGGACCCAGTCATTTCAGCTGTCACAAATGAAACCATCATAAACCAGACAGCTCTGGCCAATACTCCAGCTAACTGCAGAGACATGAGTATGCCCAGCTAAGGTTAGCTGAGCCTGGTCCAGACCAGAATTACTCAGCTGGCCCTGCCCCAAATTACTGACCTGCCATAATCATGAATCAAATAATTGGTTCTTGTGTTAAGCCACCTAGGTTTGGGAGTGCTTTGTTATGCAGACTGAGCTAACTGATACATAAGCCAATCAGTCTTAAATTTTGAAATTCTGATTGGAGCCCTCCATATAAGTTCAAATTCATTAAGCTGAGGGAAGCTGAAAGGACCAGCCTGGACTTGCCTTAGAGAGTATCTGAACCACTGGAATGGTTCTGGGATTAAATTTGCCTTCTTTGGATATCTGAATGGGAAGCAGGAGGCCCAACCTACTTATCAGAAAGTTACAGCTGAAGGAACTTGAGAGATCATGTCATTCTTTCTTCTTGCTTTATAAATGTGGAAACAGATTTTAGAAGCTGTCTTATTTATTTATTTATTTTTTTCAACTTGTGTCAAAAAAAAAAGTTTAATGGAAAGAGCACAGATTTTGAATTCTGAAGGCCCAAATTCAAATTCTACGTCTTAAACAATCCCAGCTGTAGGTCTTAAAGCAATTTACTTTCTTTCACCAGACAAAGCTCTGCCCCTGTAAGACAGGTATAATGAAACCTCTGTGAATGAGCCCACTGAAGAGGTTGACTGGGCTCCTGGGTGATACCCAACTGGCTGCCTGTTGCACTACAGCTCTGGAATCCTTCAGTACCAGCCCTAGGCTTGCACTTACCTTCACCTCCCATAGTTGCACCTCCCATCTGGTGATCACAGTGGCTAGAGCTGACTAGACATACTTAACTGTGCAGGATTTTACTGTACTGTGGAAAGATTGGTATGCCTTTCCTACAAAACTGAGGTTTGGGTTCTGCTACAACCAATCAAATTTCATGTTCATGGAAAATGAGGAACTCTTTTTCTAGCTAATGCATCCTATAGTTAACATTAGAAACTCAATGTAAGCTGAAATCTGACACTGGAGTAATATTGTGAATCTAAAACTTCACATTAAAGAATCTAACACGTTGGTTATGATTAGGATAAAAAAAATCTAAAGATCTTCAATGGAGCTGTCTTGGGATGCATATGCTTATTTAAATTGCTACCTATTTATCATATTTTATGAAATGAACTTTGACATTTACCTGATGTTTACCATAGCTCATATAAAATATGAATTTTTATCACTCAGGCAGATTGTGTTGAAATACTGTGTATGTTCCACTGACACAATGAGCACGTGGCTCCTGTGCATGACAAGAGCTGAAAGATCATCTTTTGAAAAGAATCTCAGACACGTCACCAAGTCCCAAAACTGAAGATGCTGGCACAGATGTGGAGAGAGAGGAGCATGGGACTGAAAACTAATAGAACCTTTTTGGAAAGAAGTATGGAGAGTCTTCAAAGAACTGAAACTAGACTTCCCATTTGACCCCACAATCCTACTAATAGGCATCTACCCAGAATGAAAAAAATCTTTTTATCATAAGGACATTTGCACTACACTATCACAGCTCAATTTACAATTGCTGAGATGTGGAAACCCGCCATCCCAGGAATGGATTAACAAGCTGTGGTATATGTATACCATGGAATACTATTCAGCCATTTAAAAAGGTGGAGACTTTACATCTTTTGTATTAACCTGGATAGAGTTGGAACACATTCTTCTTAGTAAAGCATCACAAGAATGGAGAAGCAAGAATCCAATGTACTCAATTCTAATATGAAACCACTAGATGGTCAAATGCATGCCCACATAAGAGGAAAACTCAAATCAATTCAAGGTGGAGGACAGGGGAATGAGGGGGGAAGGGAAGGAGGAAGGTAGAGGGGGATGGGTGTGTTCCCACTTAATGGGCATAATGTGAGGGTGTATGGCACATCTCTTGGGAATGGGACACAATTATAAGAGGAGCTTTACTTAAGAAATGCAAACAATGTAACCTAATTTGCTGTACCCTAAATTAATGTGAAACAATAAAAAAAAAAATGAATCTCAGTTACTTCCCAGGTTTGTGGTGATCTGGGGCCTTGGAACCACTATTAGAATCTAGGCCAGAACTCATCCTGTGACCTTTGCTTCTTACTGAGGAGTTTCCCATATAGGTCAAATTCATTTGGTTTTTTCTCTACCAAAAATTTGAATAAGTTAATTAACCTTCTAACTTCACAGGGATAAGGTAAGGTTAAGAAAAATAATTAAAAAGAGCTTTGAAAATTTATAAATATATTTAATATATTTTAAATAACATTAAATGCAGTCTGTCCTCTGATTTAGCAAATAAAGTTGGTCCTTAGATTTCTTAGTAGGAAACTCAAAGGTGGACTTTCTGCATCTTGCCTTTGGGGAAGGAGGATGTTCAAGGCTACCAGGTGGGGATATTTTCCCTGCCTAATCCCACCTCAACAGTGTGCATGCGTGGGGAGACGCTAGGTTTTGTTGGAACATAGATGCTTCCCTGCCCACACTGCTCTTCAAAGTTCCTACCTCTTTGTAACTTGTTGCAAAGGTTACCTGAAGGCAGGTAGGAAAGTGCTCCCTTTAGTGAACTTCATTCCTCTTAAGAAGCTGGGAAGGAGATTTGACCAAGGAAGCAGCAGTGGGGTCTCCCAGGCCACTCTCCCCAACTTCTTTCTCTCCCCCTTCAATGCCCCTCCAACTTTCCTCCTGTCTTCCCCACCTCATATGACTGAGCTCTCAGATCGACTTACGTAGTAATCTTGATCTAGACCTTTTCTCCCAATTAGATGTAACTGTCCAAGAGATACCTAGGAGCAATGATTTTGAAATTGATTTTAGCAGCAGTATTACTTTAAAGAAAAGAAAGCATTTACTTGGTGTTTTTACTATAGTATGTAGATTCAGTTTGATGAGGTTGGCATGTCTTGAAAGAATCAGGGAAACATTCCAGACTGTATTTTTTATTGGATAACTGGTTACTGCTGGGCATATGGCTTCCTCAATCCATTAAGCTGCCTGCTGGTTTACAGCAACAACTGTTACATAAACCTAGGGGCCTTAATTCTTGGTTATCAAAAGTCACACAAATGCTGTCCCAGTCCTCAAAACAGAACACTTCCAATCTTTGTAAGAGTTCATTCATATTAAAACTAACATTGGATGGTGCTTTTTTTTTCTATACTTAAAATTTAGGTTTTTTTGGAAATGAATTTTTCAGCAAGAAATGCAAAAAAAAATTGCTATTACTATGGCAACAAGCTCTACATTAGGCCACTGGAACTGTCAGCAGCAGGGGACAGAATAGGATTAGGGCTGTGTCTCTCTTCCCTCTCCCATTTAGGGTGGGGCCCTGTTAATCTCTTCAGAGAGAAGGAAGATCTTGTTATTTTCACATGGTGGAGGGAGGGTAATTGATGGGTCCACACCTATGGTGCATCTTAGAAGGGTACAGGCAAAACTTACTAAATGCAGAATACAAATGTCTTCATACAATAACAAAGAAAATGCCGTGAAGGCTATGTTAAACAGTTTGATGAAAATATTTCAGATTGTATATGAAACCAGCACATTGTACCCCTTGATTACACTAATGTACCCAGCTAAGATTTAATAATAAAATAAAATTAAAAAAAATTCAATCTAGCATGTATACGTTACTTGTATCTGAACATCTCCTCTTTCTGCCAAAAATTTATAATACTGGTATATGTCCCAATCCAAAATCTCATTGTTAGCACTCAGATTTTCAGGTCTCTCAGTTAGTCTCACTTTTTCCACTGGAATACCTTCACTTTTTTCCAATTTGTCAGCAACTGTGAATAAAAACAAGTCAGAGAATAGCTACAAAACACAGGCTGCAAGAGATAGCAGTCAACTTAGAGAAAATACTCTTAGGCTTATTTTCTTAAATTGTGCAGAAATCTGGTCCACAAATGCAGAGGGAAGATCCATGGGATACAGAAATTTATTTGCTGATTTTTGTCTACTGGATTTTGAACAAAGTACATGAAACTTACTCTTTGCAACCCATATAAATACTGTATCAACATATATCAGACTCTACTGAAGATCTTGTCTAAGGAGGCTCAAGGAAAGAGGAGCTATTTGAGAACCCTCCTCCATTATTGACTTTTTCTGAGACTAAAACTACCATACAAAAGTAATAACTACTATTGGCTTGGCGCCCATAGCTCAGCGTTTACAGCTACAGCCACATACACACTAGGGCTGGCAAGTTTGAACCCAGCCTGGGTCTGCTAAACGATGACAACTCCAAGAAAAAAATAGCTGGGCATTGTTGTGACTGCCTGTAGTCTCAGCTACTTGGGAAGGTGAGGCAAGAGAATTGCTTAAGCCCAAGAGTTAGAGATTGCTGTGAGTTGTGATACCACAGCACTCTACCCAGTGCGACATAGTGAGACTCTGTCTCAAAAAAAAAAAAAAAATGTAATAACTACTGTTTAATTGTTTCATATGGATAGTCTGAAAATATACATAAATATAAACATACTTGAACATACCTAACAAAGTTTACAGTTTGAAATATGCACATAGTAATTCCAGTTTTATTAAGCATATGAAATGATCTTGTTATATATAGCATCTTAAACTTAAAAGTAGTTTTTTCTTGCTTTTTTTTTTCTTAGATCCTGATAGTGTCAAAGGTGTGTGCTTAGGTATTATTCTGAATATAAAAATTAATCAATTGACTTTACCTTATTCACCTTTTCAAAGACTTTTGTCAATTTAAAACTCTATTATGTTCTTTGATTTGCAATTGGTTAAAAACAAAAATAAAACCAACTCTGTTATATACTCAAGTTCAGTGATGTTCCAAGATGAAATGTTATGTATAACTTTGAAAATGATTCTAGGAACATGTATTAGCTTCATACTATATTTTTGTAGTAAATGATAAGGTAATAGGATCATGACTGCTTGAATTGTCCTCAAATACAGTGATAGATACCCCCAATGTATGTGCCTCATTTTCATTTCTTTGGCAAGTCATCCCATATTCTAAATGTTAGATTTAGGAAAATTGCTTAATATTTATTGGTGCTACATTCAAATTCTCAGTTAAGGAAAGAATATTATAAGGACAAGTAAAACATAATTGTTTGAGGATATATATTAACAAGAAGAAAAGATGAGTACAGTCATTTAAAATTATTTGAATATTAGCTATTAAGTAGAAATTGTACATTGCTTTAAAAGAATATTATAAAAATAACAGATGTTAAAAACATAGACTTTAGTATTTGCATATATGTGTATCAACTAGTATTTATCTTTCTTAATTGATAAGAACTTGCTTGGAAAGTCTGTTTATGTTAAAATAAATTATAAGGTTTACTCACTATAATCTGCCACTTTCTTGTAATGATTTAAGGCAACTTCACAATTCTGTAGAACATTGATTCCTGACAAATATCTGTACCCCTAAAACACAGGCATATATATATTTAATATTCAGACAATACCATATTTTTAGTATACCAATTTGGTTCCAAGAATATTTAATTTACAAACCAAAATCATCTGGGACATCATGCTTCCTCCAGCACTGCCAAAGGTGTAATATATCAAAGCCTAAAGTAAAAAATATTCGTCATCTAAATTTGAAATTCAAACCATTGATTACATTTTTATTCTCAGCCTAGTAATGAGAGCTACTTGAGCTACTCTAAAATAAATTTCAAATTTCACTCTCTTCCTCTATGAAGTTGGCTGCCATTTACTGGGAGGTTTATCAAGCTGTAGAGTCTGTGATAAGGCTGTTGGCTATTTCATTATATCCCTATGAAACAGATGTTATTACTTTTATTAAAGAACCTTAGACTTATGGTAGAAGAATGCTAAATTGCTCTATTGAAGTTGTGCTTTCAACTACCACACTAGACTGGGCTCCTTTCCTTGAAGAGTCACTTCTCTATTCAATATCACTTTACAGAAACCAGTTTTGTTCCAGAAAAAAAAATAGAGCAACTTTACCTTGGCTTGATCATATTCCATTCCTATTCCATAAGAAGACAAAAATCCTAATGCCTAAAGTACAAGAGAAAAAACAAAACTCAAATCAATTTATTTCACAATTATTCTTATCTATATGGATAAGTGATATTTTAAATGTCCCACAATAATTTGTATTATTAATTTATTTCTTATGATAAAGTGTCTTTTTTGCATTTTGATAAGGCTTTAAGAATTTGAGAAAGATCACAATAATAGAAGGATTATATAATATATGAGAATATGGGCTAATTCTTACTGTACTTTAGTATAAATTATAATAAAACCAATGGATTTCCTGTGCTTTCCTTTCTTGAAAAGGAAAAATTTTCCTTTAATTTTAAACTTTGAATTTGGATATTTTCCTTCATATTTTTTAAATATGATGGATGTAAAATATTCAAACAGTAAAGAATATATTGAATAAAAAAATGAAAGTTTGATCACAGAGCAAGTGGTAGAATAGGAAGTCTCAGACAATGCTTCCCATAGGAACACTGACTTAACCACATATTGTCCAAAAAGCCTTTATGAGGACTCCAGAACAAGAAGACATATGCCAGTAAAGCTCAAAATCAAGAACAGTCCATTGAAACAGGTCAGAGAAACCATTTCATTTTATCCATGATCACCCCCACCCCAAGCCAGCACAGATTACTGCTATTAGGAGAAAGAGCCCAACTGATAGCTTCTACTTTGGGAGGAAAAGAGAAGAGTTGAACACATGTCCAGTCTTTTGGCTTTTCAGGGGACTACCCATGTGTTGGTTTTTGTCTCACTTAACTCAGAATGCTGATGGAATAAGCATACTTTTGATCTCTGAGGACTCATAGGACAAAAGAGAGCTCAGTGTCTTATCGCTGTGCCAGAGAACCTGTACCACAGACTGACAGCAGAGGGAACAAGAGATTATAAGCTCTTGAAAAATAAATTTGCATGTCTCATTAATTGGGAAATTATAGGCACAAACACAGAGAAGACACAGCCCCAGCAAAGATCTGGCAGATCCTCAGAATTTCTCACTGTGCTGATTGGTGAAGGTCTTCCCCTGTGTAAAGCTATTCTATAAAGACTAGGAGAAGTGACCGAGGGAGGAGCCAAGATGGTGGTCTGTAGCCAGTTTTCTGCAGATGCTCCTGTCCAGAAGGAGAGTTAAAGGACAGAGATTTAGCAAGAAAGCCAATGGTTTGGAACTGAGCCAAGAGACAAGGTCGAGGAATGCACATCAACCCTGCTGGAGTGACCTGCGACCCCAAGGATACAAATAAAAGGTACAGAGCACATCGCTAAGAGGATGGGACTCCCCTCCCCCAGGAGAACAGCTTGCAGAATACGCCATACCTCCATACAAACAAGCTAGCAGAGTTCTGATGTCCTCTCACTCTACCCCAAGGGAGAGACCCTCTAAAAACCGGACCTCCTTCCCCTGTGCCATGGCACTCTCCTGCCAGGCATAAAGCTGTATAAAACTGTATATATTCTCTACTTGCAAGTTGGAACTCCCGGCACTCCCTTCCACTCTCACCCTGAGGTTTGGAGGTCTCTCCCCCACGGAGTCCAGATTCTTGAACACTTTCTCGAGGGGTGTGGACAGGGCGTGGGTTGCCGCTGGTCTGTGCCGTTCTCCCGGCTTGGGAGCAGTGAGAATAAGCCAAAAAGCAGCTGGTTGGCTGGCTTTGCTGAATTTCGGCCACACCTGGCCCTCAGGGGATGACAGCGGAGACAAAGGGCTGAAGCTCGCAGAATAAGTTAGGACTATTAGCAGCCCAGCATCTCCTCCACAGGGCAGAAATTCTGCAAACTTGTTCTGTTCTATCAGCTTTTTCATCTACTTTACATCAATCAGGGACAGGGCTGGAATTGAGTGAATTGCCCCAGCCCCCATCAAGTACCCATGTTGTTAGGCCTCACCTCCCCCCCTG